>CAUYLG010019801.1:0-102048 GCA_963573385.1 Cacajao melanocephalus
GAACACTTTTACACTGTTGGTGGGAGTGTAAATTAGTTCAACCATTGTGGAAGACAGTGTGGTGATTCCTCAAGGACCTAGAAATAGAAATTCCATTTGACCCAGCAATCCCATTACTGGGTATATATCCAAAGGATTATACATCGTTCTACTATAAGGACACATACACACGAATGTTCATTGCAGCACAGTTTACAATAGCAAAGACTTGGAACCAACCCAAATGCCCATCGATGATAGACTGGACAGGGAAAATGTGGCACATATACACCATGGAATACTATGCAGCCATAAAAATCAATGAGTTTGTGTCCTTTGTAGGGACATGGATGAACCTGGAAACCATCATTTTCAGCAAACTGACGAAAGAACAGAAAAACACCGCATGTTCTCACTCATAAGTGGGTGTTGAACAATGGGAACACATGCACACAGGGAGGGGAGCATCACACACTGGGGTCTGTCGGGGGAAATAGGAGAGGGACAGTGGGGGATGGGGAGTTGGGGAGAGATAGCATGGGGAGAAATGCCAGATATAGGTGATAGGGAGGAAGGCAGCAAATCACACTGCCATGTGTGTACCTATGCAACAATCTTGCATGTTCTTCACATGTACCTCAAAACCTAAAATGCAATAAATAAATAAATAAATAAAAACTTAGTCTATAAGTGAGTGTGCCTCTGACCTACCTCAGCCAGAAGGCTCCTCTCTGTTTGCTTTCTCTAAAATAAACCTTTCTGGACTAGTGAGCCACCTTTCATGTTTCTTTCCTCCTTCTTTAATTCTTACAGGGTGTGGTGTCTCACAGCTATAATCTAAGTATTTTGGGAGACTGAGGCAGGAGGATCACTTAAGGCCAGGAGTTTAAGACCAGCCCCAGCAACACAGTGAGACCCCATCTCTCCAAAAAAAATAAAATAAATTCCCTCTTTGTTATCTATCACCTTGGCAGGTCTTGGTGGCTTACCTGCCACCAAGGTGTGACTCAGCCTTCACTCCTGAAGGGTCTGGTAATCATACCATTGGTAATAACATCCTTCTCAAGCTGGAATTGTGTATATGTCCATTTGAGAGGGCAAGGGAATAACAGGAGATGCTCAACTATGCCACTTAGATTTCACACATATTCCTTTCCTGTTCCTACTGTGTAAAAGAAGCCTTTCCTCCTTCTGCTGATCAGGGTCAATTACCTCTGCCAGTATAGTGACTCCTCTTCTCTCAGACTGGTTCCTAAACACAAGGAGACTGAAATGCCTTGGTCGAAGGTATAGCTTATAATTCGGTGGAACTCTTGACTGTATCTTTTGGCAAAAGTGCACCTTCTTTGGAGACCAGGACATCTTCAATTTTGCAGAGCTCGGAGTTGCATAGATGTGAAATACAAAATCCTCGAGTGGGTCATTGGGACTAATGGTAAGTGGGGTTACTCTTACTTGCACCCTTGGTTCCCAGACACATGTATTCTTCCTGCTGGGGACCTAGCACAATATAAATGTCTCTGTCTATATACTGCATCCTAAAGGATGCTGCCCCATCCTTTCAGAATGTTGCCACCAAGCTGGCACTTTAGCTGTGCCTTTAAATGGCTGGTTAGCATTTTCTGAGATCATCTGCCCCTGGATGACACTATATGTGATGTGGCCAGTAGACAATGTGATCATAGGTCAACTCCACACTTCCTTCACTGGGAAGTGGGTCTCCTGTTTGGATGCTAATGCTGTGTGGGATTGTATGCTTATGGATCAGGCATTCCATAATCCCCTGAATGCTGATGCTGGCTAAGGCATTACAGGTAGCAAAGACAAACCCTACCCAGAATAAGTAATCTGTCTCTCTAAGGATGAACCACTGGCTCTTTGTCCTAGTCTGTTCAGGCTGCGATAACAAAATATCATAAAATGGGTAGCTTGTAAATAACAGAAATTTATTGCTCACAGTTCTGGAGGCTGGGAAGACTAAGATCAAGGCATTGGCAGATTCAATGTCTGGTGAGGGCAATCTTTTTCAATAGACAGATGTCTTCTCACTATGACCTTACATGGTGGACTCCTTCCACTGTGCTCCCTCCCAAACAAGCTCTCTTGGGCCTCTTTTATAAGGACATTAATCCCATTCATTAAGGCTCCACCCTCATGATCTAATCATTTCCCAAAGCCTTCCTTGGGGGTTAGGATTTCAACGTTTTGAAGGGACACAAACAGACCATAGCACCTTTCCAGTATGAGAGATGCCCAATGCTGATAGCTTAAATATTCAGAAGCAGCAGTAGCTGGAGTTCCAGGGCTTGCATTGTGATTCCTCCTTGGGAACTTAATATAACCTTCATACTGTATCATTTCCTACCACTGACATTTCCAACAGCATAGGGTCCTCCAAATTCTATTGGCAGGACTGTTTGTGCCACAGCCTAAACCTACTGCAGAGCCCTTTTCTTTTCCAGGTCTCATTCAAAGCTGGCAGCCTTCCATGCTGGAACAGAGTGTAGAATGTGTTGCTTCCAGATCCCCAAAGAAGTCAACTGGGACTGTACTTCCATATTTTTTTTTTTTGAAAGAAAGAAAAAGAGAGGAAAGAAAATGAGAGTGAAAGAAAGAAAAAAAAGAATGTAAGAGAGAAAGAAAGAGGTAGAGAAAGAGGGAGAGAGAACGGGATTCTTGTTCTATTGCCCAGGCTAGAATGCAGTCTGAAAATGGGTTTTAAAAACCTCTTTTGTGCCCATAATTGTGCTTAACAATGGAGACAGGAAGGAATAAGGGATGAAAATAACAAACAAGCAGCCAACCAATCTTTTATTTAAATCTGTGAAATGCTATGCAACTGCTGAGGAGTGATTTACTTCCAATTATGTGGTCACTTTTAAAATAGGTGTCATGTGATACTGAGAAAAATGTATGTTTTGTGGATTTGGGGTGGAGAGATCGAGCATTCTAAAATAGCATATAGTTCTTCTCAGCACACGCAGAATTTACTGTTTGTAGTCACATAGTTGCTGCCACGTTTTTTAGAAGACTCTCAAGAATGGTCTGGAGACACACCCAGCCTTTAGGAATGTAAATGCACTTGACTGTGAGTTTTCATTGCGGGGCAGTGATTTTGCCACCTTGTGTTGATTTCACAATTGCTGAGCACTATTTTTGAGCATGGTAGATAGCCTGCCAGAAGAATTAAACACAAAATGCTTAAGTTGTAAACAGTAGCCTACTGACTGTATTCTACGCCACCATTCTTTATGCCCTAATTGACAGTTTGTGTCATCTATGATTTATTCTACAATGAGAGGCTATGTTAAGAATCACTGCAGTAATATATCATTTTGATTAGTAGATGGCTGTTTGGTGTGACAAATAGAATGAATTACTAGTCAATAAGGAGGATCCAGGATTTTCAAAGTAAAGCAGGACAGTGCTCATCATTGGCTAAACATTAAGGTCATGAATTGATGGAGGTGGTAGAGTCAGCCAGTACTCTCATTTTTAACCTGAAGAAACTCAGGTATAGTTGGATATGCACCTTGCTTATGCTACAGAGCTCATCTGCTAGTGCCCTTGGGATTCACTTAGAAATAATTTTCTTTCTTTTTTTTTTTTTGGGGGGGGGTACTGCCTCTCCCTAGGACCTAGAGTACTACTTGGCAAGCATGGGAAGTCAAAGCGTTGATAGTCTCAGTTCTTATAAGGCTGGCCTTTCCATCAGTTTCCTGATCTCTGGGCGCATTGGTGTCCATTGCCTTAGACTCATTGCCTGCAGGTTCTGCTCTCTAGAGATAAGAAGTTTATGTGAAGTGTTACATAACATCAGGAGGTAATGATTTCTTTTTTATTTTTTAAGATAGAGTCTCACTCTTTCACCCAGGCTTGAGTGCAGTGACATGATCTCAGTTCACTGCAGCCTCCACCGCCTAAGTTCAAGCAATTCTCCTGCCTCAGCCTCCTGAGTAGCTGGGACTACAGGCACTCACCACCGTGCCTGGCTAATTTTTGTATTTTTAGTAGAGGCAGGGTTTCACCATGTTGGATGGGCTGGTCTCCAACTCCTGACCTCAGGAGATCTGCCTGCCTTGGCCTCCCAAAGTGCTGGGATTACAGGCATGAGCCACCGTGCCTGGATGTAATGATATTTTATCTATCAACAGTTATTCAACAATAATACAGTACATTTATTAGGCATCTACTGTGTGTAGGCATCACACTGCATAAAATGTGCAGGGTAAGCAAAGTGTGAACATTGGGACAAAGATGAATAGTATAGAAGCGGTCTCTTAAGGGAATTATAGTTAAGAAGGAGAGGAAAAGTGACTGAAAATTGTGGCATAATCATATAATGTAAAGTATTTTTAAAGACCTTTGGACCATATTATGTTCAGATCAAGAGTTTTATTTTTGTTTTTTATTTGTTTGTTTATTCTTAATCATGTTAATGTAGACTGACTTTAATAGACTCTAAGAAAATCTAATTCACATTAGGCAAGATTTACTTTAACAACTTAATATCAGATTTGGTTCAGGCTCAACATTATCTTTGTAAGTAGCAAATGTAGCTGTTATTTGAAGCCATTAAAATTCTAAATTTGGCTGCAGCTGGTTATTGCGCCCAGTCAGAAATGTAAAACTGATGCATTTGACAAGTTTAATTTGAAGCATTTGTGGGCATCTGCTGAAGTATGAAGTATCAGTATCAGTTATTCTTGGAAATGGAATGAAAAGAAAGAATATTTAAATGGGAAACATCTTCCAGAGCTTAAAAAAATTGTGTCATAATAATATTTACCAAATTGTCCCAATAAAGCAGTTCTGTTTGAATTTTAGAATGTTATACTCAAAAGAGATCCTAAACAGATCCAATTTAGCCCTGGTCCCTCGTTTTACAGTCATATTAATGATAAGGAAACTGAGGCCAAAAGAAGTTCAGTAACTTGCTCAGAGCTTTACAACTCAGTAAAATGTAGTGAGCCAACATTCAGTTTGCGGAACCATCGGTTGGTGATTAGTTCAGCAATCCTTGTTTCAGCAGTCAGGTATGTTTCGCATTCAGAGATGAGTCAGCATCCTCCTGGGTGGACCTCAAAGTCTCAAATTCTCTACCACATTTCCATTATGCCTTTTTCAATGCCAGCATGTTTCTCTTCTGGTCCAGTGAACTTACTCTACAAGATACAGTCCTCTTCTCTGTTTATTCCACTTTATTTTGGGCAGTCATCTGTGCAGCAATCACAGATTTATTAGTTGTGAATAAATGAAAGAGCTTTGGATGCCTGAAAACAGCTGCACAGGCTTGTCTGTGCTGATGCACTGACGTTAGCCTCTGAACTTGGGGTGTGTGCCAGAGTCTGGATCAGCTGCTCTTCCAGAACTGCACGCCTGTAACACAGCCTGGCATTATTAGGTTGCAATTATTTTTGCCTACAGCTGGCTATTCTTCATAGCCATTTTACTTTTTATTAAAATGAGATAAAAAGGATTTTGTGCTTGAAAAGCAGCTTTTTTGGCCATATCTTGAGCATACACATAGAATTTCTTATCATTTATAGGACTCAAGGAGGAAAATGAGTAAAAAGTTGATCATCTTGAGGATAAAACATATTGCTACAATATAATGCCTTTTTGGTGAACCCTGGGAGTGGCGTACTCTTAGCAGGAAGGGAATTTCTAACTTCAAACCATTTTTAAAATTATAAGTAACTTGAGTGCTTTCTATATCCCAGACAGTTTGCTTAAGGGTATTGCATCACTTAATCTTCTCCCTAATCCAGTGAGATTGACATTATTTATCTGTCACCTTCCCTATTTTACAGATAATGGAAGTAGAAATTTGGCAGGGGAAGTAACTGCCCTAGAATATACAAGGAATCTGTCTCAAAGACCAGGTGTTTACCGTAATATATTGCTTCTCATGACTTGACTACAAAATCAAACAATAATTATAGTTGCTTCCTCCCACAAAATGGTTTTTACCAGTGTTAGAATGTTTGCATCCACTGAGACATCATTAGATGTGTAGTCATGGATAGTAGGTATCAAAGAGCAGCTCTCTCACACCTAGGTAGAGTGGTTGTAATCATTTATTTTTAAGCTACTCAAATATGTCCTTCATCATGATCTTGTTAATAATGCCAGGCCACTAAGGAGTTATAGTTCATGAAATTTCATCATGTAAGCTTTCCAAGGGCCCTCACCTGCTGAAATAACAACTTTCTTTAATTAAAATTTTATTCTCAAAAGTAACAGCTGTATGTGTTTTTTAGTTAGTTAATAATAAAACTAATTATTGTGCTGCATCTTAGGCTACATCTATTTTAAATATGGGCACTTGTAGCTTTGTGTTCTCTGGCATCATTACCCAGGCAATATCAACTAAGCTGATGTTTCTATCAGGAGGTATTGGGGACACATTTTAATCAGACACATTTGTAAGGCAGTGTCTGTGTCCCGCTTTTGCTGTAAGCAATATTGATGGTGAGGTACTAAAGCTTCACTGCTCAGTTAAGTGTTCCTTACAAATTTAGCTATGATAAGACAGAGATCATTTCCAAAAATGTGCTCACTGACTTAATAACAGCTTAAAAATGATTTCCTATTAGGTGCAGTGGTGTGCACCTTTAGTCCCAGCTACTGGGGTGGCTGAGGTAGGAGGATTGCTTGAACCTAGAAGTTTGATGCCAGCCTGGGCAACATAGCAAGACCATTCTAAGAAAATTTCCCATATAATAAGAAAAGTTTTACAAATATGGCCGAAAATATTTCTATGTGAGACAAAATTTATACTTTGAAATGTCGTAACAGGAAAACGTGGCTTCTACATTAAATTCACAAAGACCTCTCCAAGCTGTGGATTGTCTCTCTTGGATCCGTCTTAGATGCCTGAACTTGTCTAAGTGACATCGAATTGCTCTTTATCAGTGCATATGCATTCCTCGTGAATTCTTCGAGTCCTTCTTCCCTTTCTTCTACCCCCTTTTAAATACTTAGAATCCTTCTGGAGGAGTGTACAGAGAAGCGAACTCCTTTTGAATTGTGTTATACTTGGATGATAAAGAATGAGAGTTGCTCATCTCTCCTGCTCCATTAAAGGTTTTCAATTCTGGATTCTTGTGACTGGGTTTCTGCCTTCCAGAAGAAACCAGAGAAATTTTATGCAAATTGCTTTTGTATGTGACTGGGTACAATTAAGTAGAAAAGGGGTTGTAGAGAAATTTTCTCTGGAGAAAATTCCAGAGAAAAAAAGGGGCTCAATAGTTTTATTAAATTTTTGACGTGATCCCTATTTCTTCATAAGTATCAAATGTCAGTGCTCTTGATCAGTAATTTTTTTTTAGTAGTGCCCTGTTCTTTCCATTTCAAAGACTAATGAAGAAATTAAGCGGCACTTCCTAAACAGAGGACTCAAGGTTTCCGGGAGTTTCTGCTGTTAAAGATAGTAGGTAAAATATGTGAATTTAAAGAACATTAATACAAATTAATATAACCATTCTATCCCACCCCACTCCCCAAAGAAAGAATTTTGGAGATGCTCTCTGAGACACTGGTAGTAGAAATTCAATAAAGGAGCATGCCATGACTCAGTCACTCATTTCTATGGGCACTATTTTGAATCTAATTAGATGCCAAACAGTTTTAAATAGTTTCAATTCTATGCCTTACGTTGTTTAACTTACATGGATAGTGAACCATTAGTTAAAGACAAAGAAAACGAGAAACAAAGGCTGCAATGCAATTTATCAGGAGCACAAAATGAATCCCATTTCTCTAAGTTCATTTCAACAAAACCTTCACTATGTTTATAAAATGTGTATACATATGCATACACGTGAAAACAGGGTGTATATGCGTATGTGTTTAAGTGTACATATGTGTGCATGTGAGTATATATACATATGTTTATGTATGTATGTATTTACTGTACAATTTTAAACGAGGGCTATTAATAATTAAACTAGAGCCACAGCCACTAACAGACATACCTGGTCATCCTATATAAAACTGAAAAATGTGCCTTTTATTAAAAAAAGTTAGGAGTCAAAAAGGTGGATTGGATTTTAGTCTTCATTTTATGCAATATATTTTACAATGTATATTAAATATCAGCTACTGATTAAAAACATATAAACAAATAATTCCATAATATAGAGACAGGAAATAGTGACATTTATAAGCTCATTTACTTTTTTTGAAAGAATAAAGGCTATCTATAATCTGTAATATTTTTTGTGGGCAAGTGATTGCAGGGAGCCGTGTAAATGCTTTTGTCTTATTGATCAATTAGAAACAAAATACAAAGATCAAAACCAGCCAGTTGACTTTTTAAATGCATAAAGTGTAACATCTTCAAGCATTGGTTGGATGTTTTGTATATTTTGGTACTTTAACGTGTCTTTAATGTACATTTTACTATTTATTCAATCCCTAAAGCCCAATATTTCAAAAGGTGTCTGTTTATAAATCATTTTTTACATAGAAAATAAATTAAACATCATTTGGCATTTGTTAAATGGGAAAAAGTAAAATGGTTCCATGTGTGTTGAGATTACTAAACATTGCATTTCAAAGAATATTAGAATATTATCAATACTATGTTATTGAAATATTATGCTTTCTTTAAAAAATCACTTGCTCAATCATTTTGTCCACAAAAAAAAATTACAAAATGGTTACATTAGAAATATTGGTAAAGTGGAAGTTTCTCTATACCTCTGCAAGGGACTCAGATGTGCTAGGTACCGAGAAGAACTGTAATAGTCTAACAAGTTAGAAGACAGGCCCTTAGTGAGAGCAGCTGGCCAGGGAAAGCAGAAGAAGGGTAGGTAACATTTTGTGTCTTCTCTCTGATGCAATGACAGGGAGCTCCACTTAATAAGTCACCAGAAAAAGGTGCAAACGTACCTGCATGAATCCAGAGTGCACTCAGCACCCTTTTTCTCTAGGATGACTTTGGGTGAAAGGGAGCTCTCCTTTGATGGGAAGAAAATGTAGGCTATTGTAGGAAGTGTAAGCATAGCTTTGATTAGGAGACAAAAGACACAGTGGAACTGGGTTTACTCCTTATATGAGGACAAGAAGGGGACCTCAAATTTATCTGAGTAGTTGGTGACACACATGGCGTAGAGCTTCTAAATAAGAAATACAGCATCCTGGCTGTCCTAAAATTACAACTCAGAAGTCAGTGCTCTACCAGGGATGGGAGTCTGGGCCCAAGTGCCTTTCTAGGTGGTTCCTGCCTGGATATCTGCTCCCCAGTTAGGAGCAGCTTGACCTTTCACTCCCTGCTGTACTGAGAGTTTTGCCTACCATCGTTTTCAGAGCTGCTTTTGCCACTTTTGCTACTAGGGATTAAAATTTCTTTATAATCCAAAAGCAGAAAAGAGCATTCATTGCCTGCCCCATGGTCTCTTCCCTGTGGCTAGCACATAATGACTGTACCTTGGCTCCTGTGGAAATTTAGTGTGCTGAAGCCCTAGAAGGAGCAGTTCCAGGAATAGTGTGTGTGTTTGTTTGTTTTGGGCCGATCCGTCTTTGTACCACCGACACCCAGTTTGTTCTATATCTGCCATATAATTCTGAAGAGAGTGAAAATACCCCTATTTACTGAGCACCATTTAGTGGAAATTAATGCCAGCTACTAACAGTAAATGCCATGTGATGGGCAAGTCACATTACCTGATATCTACCTGATCTCCACAAAACCCCTGGGAAGTTGGGAATTAACTTTCTCCTAGTTAATAAGCAAGAAAAGCGAAGCTCAAAGATATCAGGCAACTTCCCAGAGTCACAGAGTCAGTGGTCAGTGGCATGGAGCTTGTGAGTTTTCCATTAGAAAGCAAAAATTCCTTAGATTTAAACCAAAAGACTATTCAATCTCATTTAAATATCACTTCATACTACTCCCTTTGAAGATGATTGCTTTAAATATTTGAATAAATTATGCCTATATGTACTAAACTTGAGACTAATTTCCAGCATAGCATTTTCTAAACCAAAGATGATGTCAGAATTGCAAGGACCAGTTAGGGTCATTGTGGAAATAAACTTGATCCTCCTTTTTTCTTTTTCATTTCCCTGAAATAGTTTTCACCCATTGTTATCTATTTGATCTCAGCCATCTGGTTCTGCAGCCAGAGAAGGAAAACGTCAAATTCAACAAAATGAGTAGTGCCTCTTGAGTTGAATATTGAATATTTAACTTTTCTTTTTTTGCTCTACAAGATATTTAAACAGGAACATTGCTTAATAATACTTCCTAAGTTATTATCAGTTCCCTACAAACATTGCCATTTCCTCCAAATGGAAAGGTAAGCATTAGGACCGTGAGTCAAACACTCTACCATAATATCTAATGACATATAAATTCGAGAGTTAACATTTACTTAGTTGCTGAAGTGGTCATGCTAAGTGCATCGTCTGACGTATTATCAGGTGTTAAAAGGATAATTTCTGAGGGGAGAAAAAAATCTCTAAAACCGAGAGACCGTATTCTACTAAAAGCATTATTCAACTCTTTTAAAAAGTCTTCAGTTAAGTAGATTGTCTCAGTAATTTGGGAAATGGTTCCTGACATAGAAACATATCTCTGTAATCTGTGAAGGGAAGGGGAGTTCTGGTTATTTCCCGTGCTTCCTCACAACACGTAGCCATTCTCTATCCATCTCTCCTGACCCCATAAACTGCATCTGTCAGGTTTCTTTGCCTGCTTGCTTCCACCTGGGTTTTGCTGATGGAAGGCATCAGAGGCAAGAGATCAAAGGGCAGAAGGAGAGCCAGAGAGCAGCCTCTTCCGTCTTCACCTTGGGATGCAGTTGGTTCTGGCAGGCAACCCCTCCTCTCAGCTCCTGCTAACTGCTCCTAACACTGGCTTCTCCCCTAAGACCTACAGACAAGGGTTAAAAACAGTTCCCTACTGTTATTAGGCTCTGGTGTCTTCCTCACTTTTTGATCCCTCAACTTGCCCACCCATTTGGCAGTACTATCTTTGTTAAAACCTCTTCAGTTGATTCATTTGAATGGAATTCCATTGCTTGACAGGACTCAGAGGAGATGGGGGAAAAGTCACTAGAATACCTGTGTCCTAATTCTGGCACTTGTAAACTATCTGGTCTTAATCTACACAATTCCTCATGCTTCACTTTTATCTTCTACAAAATGAGAAAAATAACGATACCCATTTCACAAAGCACTGAGCCCTGTGAGTACAATAAGGTGCACCAGGAAGTGTTACTATCAGTTTGCATGAAGAAAGGAGACTGCTTGGTTTCCTGTTTGAGTTGCTGTAAGTGTGGTCTATACTAATCTACTATATGACCTCCTTGAAATGTTGCCTATTGGTATTAACTACTAATATGTATTTCTAAACTTTGGGATAGAATGATAGAACTGAGCCGAAAGTTTTAAAAGAGACGGTTTGATTCCATTTTTTGCAACTCATACATTCCTTGAACCTCCAAAACTTGTATTTTCTTTCTCCCTAATGGCTTGCTCTGTTTCATCTTAGAAAAGTTTGTTGGTAGCTACTGGAGGCAAACTAGGTTAAGTCCAATTCACATACACAAGATGTATTCTCTGGGTTCCTAGTAATGACATGATAACAGCAGCAGAACTGGCACGTGTCGGGGAAGAAAATGGCTTTCCCCCCCAATTAGGAAGCACTTGTGGACTATTACCAACAAAACAGAGCACAGTTCCTCAGTACGAGCATTCAGGAAACAAAAATATACCTTGCAATCTAGTCTGCCACATTTGGAGGAAGCACTGTGGCATGTGTGCTGGGGAAGTTAAAAACTGGAATTTTGTCCCTGATTTATGAGAAATTATGTGTGTGATATTGCACAATAGCCGTCTTAGTCCTCTAAACCTCAGCTGCAGCACCCAGAGTTTCTTGTGCCAGGATATCACCACATCCATTGTTCAAACTCAAGGTAAATAAATGTAGGCTTAGTGAGGGTCAAAAAAGAAAAAGGTTTAGAGAAGCAAGAAATGCCACCTCAAGGAGAAGTAGGTGAGATCCAGTCTCTTGTTTGCTTTTCTTTTAGGTGAAATGTTAAGGCATAGTCATAAAGGAGCAAACTCACAATTACATCCTAAAAAACACCAGGCTACTAGAATCTTATCTTGTTTTCCAAATGCCTCACCCAGTTTGAGAATGCCAAGCACACCCTGTGTCCGATGCTTTTTTCCCTCTCTTTTCTCAGTCCTCTTTTTAGTCCCTTTCCATATTCCCTTCTCCTTTTCCTTTCTGGACCTATCATTGCCTCATCCCAACATCCCAACATTAAGAGGTGGAATTTAAAAACTCTGCTGTTAGAATAAACCACTTTCCCATCCACCTGCTCAAAGGCCACCGGGATAAGAGAAAGCAGTTACTGTCTGTCCAGATTTTTCTTTATACTATTTGTGATAATGATAAATCATTTCCCCTCTGCACTGGCAAGACTTTGGACTCTGTGTTCTGTGTACCTTGCTTCTTCATTCATTTTCTTCAAGTTTTTATTTGCTAGCTTATTTTCTAATTGCAAGATACTTGTGGGGTGGCTAGAAAAGGACAGTTTTTTTTTTTAATCATCATCATCAATGAATGTTCTTAAGGCACTCAATGTGAAATACAGGGCTAAACAAACATGTACAAAATATGCCTCTTTTTCCAGAAGTTTGCAATCTACCTAAAAAGCAGGAGCTAAATAAGTAACAATATGTGATTCAAGTTCATATAAGTGGGGAGTGCAAATAATGAGGCATGGGCAGTCGCATATATTGGTTATTGCCAGGGGCTCAACCACTGATAGATGTCTTACAAGAGAGATATTAGTCCATTCTGACAACTCTTCATGAAAATATTGTGCCCATTTTACAGATAAGAACAAAGAACTCGGAGAGTAGAGATGGCCTCCTACATAGTGTGATTTGCCAGATCCCACTGCCTACTCTGTTAGGGAAAAAATAATGAGTGGGCTAAACAAAAAATAAGAGTTCAAGGCAGTGTGTTTAGTGAGAGCCAAGGCCCAGCAGAGATTCCCAAAGTGTGGTACCCAGACCAGCAGCATTAGCATCCCCTGGGAACCTATCAGAAATGCATATGTTTGGGCCCCAACCCAAATCTACTCAATCAGAATCTAAACCTCTGGGCATTCAGGCTTAGCAATTTGTGTTTTAATAAGCCCCAGAGGTTATTTGGTGGCAGGCTAAAGTTGAGAACCATTGACCCAGGAACAATGCATTTCAGCTGGATGGGAAAGCAGGCAATCAGAGGCAGAGGCGAGATGGTGAGGCTGGGTTGAGTCGCAAGCAGTGAGAATCCAAAGCTCTGAGATGGCAGCCTGCAGACCTTGCTGGGTGTGGATGGAGCTGCTATAGCACTCACCCTCCAGTGAGTAGCCTGGTGTCCTGCCAAGAATAAAATGTGAAGACTGTTCCAGGCTTTCTTAGACCAAGTGTTCCTGCTATCTCATTACTCTAAAGACAGGGATCCCTCTGCCTGAGAATTTAAACAGCTGCCTGGTGAGGGGGCTCCTCTGCAGCCTCAAGGGAACTTCGATAAAAGAGGTTTGTGACCACTTAAAATATCATGCTTCATTTGGGTGCTTATAAAGCACTTTTAATCATGATGAAATGCAAGTATTGTCTCTGAATGCTTTGAGTTGAAGGGAAAAGTTAATGAGTGAATGATTTGAAACATTTCTCTTCTTACCCTGGAGCAAGCCATTAAAGAAGTGAAACTCCTTGGTCAAGACAGAAACAGCCTGCCCTAGAGGGATGATTGAAAGAGTGCTCAGGACAGGCATTTGTCCTTTAGTTTTATTTTCAGTTTAATTATTATAAAATCTGATTTAAGTGTGGACCATAGCCTCCAGTTCCAGCCAGCTGAAAAGATAAGCCCATTTGTATTTGTATGGACAAGGCTGAAGCCAGATAAAACAACCCTTTTAAATAACAATTCCTCGCAAGGTGAGATTAAAGACATTTCTTCTTGCTGTTACTGAGGAAAATCATGATCTAGTTGATTACACAAATGAATAGAAAGTCTCTCTTTTACTATTGCTTGCGGTTGTGACGTCATCTGGTGCCCACACTCTTTACTTTGGGGTCATCTGCTGTAATACTGATGAAATTACAGAATAACGGGGAATCAGAGGTCATGTTCCCCAAATCTATAATGAAAACTTTAAAAATGTTTAGTCCCAAATTCTCCTTGGAAAACATTGGTTACAGGAAAAATACATAAATTTATATCAAACTCAGTTGTGTTGTTGTTTTCAATGAGCTATACTTTAGATCTAGAACTAATCAATTGCTATTTGATTGCAATGAAATATAAACAAGTGGGCCTTCTATCTTTTATAGCATTCTGGCATTTAAAACTAACTGATTATATCTACCTGAATCCTAAGGAAAAATCACAGGAAACTTGATCCTGAAAACATTAGTACTTAGTGTTTTGTACGTACATACGCTCAAAGAGTATGCATCCATTGTGTAGCAGAAAACATCTTACTGAAGACTGTTTTGCTTTCTTCATGGAAATTTCAGTTGATTGTTCATTTTAGTCAATAATATAGAGCATGGTATTCCTATCAATTGATCATGTCAATTAATTTGCAATGGAGAGTTTGTGGGACCATGGATTTCTCATTTATCTTTAACCAAGTCTTCCCTAGGTTATTGCAATTCTATGTGGATCAGAAAACACTAATCATGTTCATCAAATAAATAAGTGCATATTTATTTCAGGTTCTTCTCAAAAGTTACCTTGGGTAGCTTCTGTTGTCTTCCCAGAATTATGTTATAGCATTTGGTTGTGATTCCTAATCAGCTCTCTGAGCTGTCTTGTATCCTCGAGAGAAAAAACCCAGGACACTTTGCTGCTGGATCAAATGAGGTACACAGTAGTAGAAGGTGACGTGGAAAGCTACTAGATGATTCAGAGAGAAAGTTCAATTCTCTGTCACCCAAATCCCAGCCTTCTTGGTGGTTTGCAACCCTTGATGTTGAATGTGCTATGAATTATGACAGGTTCATAGATTTTCTTACTCTTTCCCGGATTTTTAATCTTTTTAAAATTTATTTTCTCTTTTAAAATATACAAATCCTTTACATTTATCCCATGTTAAAAGAGTAAGAAAAATGAACTATAAAATCCCGTCAATCCTATACCTCCTTCTGGCTCTCTCCTCCTTTCTCTACCCAGCATGGTGCCTCACTGCCAGACTTCTCAAAGGAATCTTTTTTCCTGTCTGGCTGATGTCCCTATCACTAGCCTTGCTATTGTTGAGGTCACCAGTATTTTTTTTTTTTTTTGAACCTAGGATCTGCTTTCTTTTCTTCCATGGCAATTCTGCAACCGTGGTCATTGCCACAGTTTTCTTTCTCCGAACACTCCCTTACCTCTTCTTACTTGATACCATTCTCTTCTGGTTCTAATTTTCCTACTATGCCTTATTTCCTATTCAGGTTTTATTTTCTTAGCCCAATATTTGAATATGATCGTGCCTTATAACTTCATTTCGACAGTCTTCTCAAAGACTATATATATACTCATAAATATATTGTCTTTAAGAGCAACCATGTCCTGATGACTTCCAAATCTGTGCCTTTAAGACAGGTTGTTTGCCTGAGCCCTAGACCCCAGACTTTTTGTTAATGTGTTTACTGATCATCTCGATATACTTGTTATTTCTGTATTTATAGCTAAGGCACTGCATTCCACTCCCATACCCAAACCAGAACCTGGAATTTATTATTGCTTTTTTTTTTTAATTTCTGTCACCCTATCCTTGCAGCTCATAGATGGCAGTTTCTGACAGTTGACATCCTACATCTGTCTCTCTGATGTGTCTCTTTTCTCTGTTGCTGCCACCCTTGTCTTCATGTCTTCATCATCTCTGCCCTAGATTATTGCTTTTGCTTTCCCGTAGGCTTTCTACTTCCAGTTATACAGTGCCTCGTGGAGAAGCTTTATGAAATGACTGTCCATCATTTCATCGCTCTGCTTATAAACCTTACATGGCACCTTAAGTCTTTCAGCATTAAATTCCAGTTGTATAGCATGCCTTTCCCGACTCTAGGATTTTAGCCTAGCTCCATTTCTATCCTCTACTGCTTCTGCCTGTTTCTAACCTATTGCTACATCTGCATATTTACAATTCTTGAACTTTTTTTTTTGTATCTCTGCCCTTGCATGTGCTGGTTCTTATGTTTATGCCTCTTTTATTCTGATTATTTCCACATTACCTTATCCCATTAGCAAATATCTGCTCAACTTCTAATGCTAGGTTCAATATGACCTCTTGGAAGCTTTTAACTGTGTGTTTCTCATTTCCCCATACACAATAGAAGTACGTACTCTTTCTTCAGTGATTCTAGAGTCTGAAACAGGTGCCTATCTAAGTGTAATGCAAGTTTCTGTTTGTGACCTGTCTTCACCATTTGTGTAAGCTCTGTGAATGGCTTTTATGGTCATTCTTACACCAAATGGCAAAGAACAAAGTCAATAACATTGTATGAAAAGGGATAAAAGGGACAAAAATTTAAGTGAACTGAAAATATAATTACTTGACATTGAGTATTAGATCATTAGCATGCCAGAGCTATCACATGCTAGCTCACAAGAGCCAACTGTTTAAAAATCAGGAATTTTACCAGCTGGTTCTTAAGCCCTTTGTAGCTTGAAACTAGCCACGGTGGGAATATTTACACTAGGGAAATCAGCAAGCACCACGAATCAGGGCTTTTGTTTTTCAGAGACAGTTGTCTGCAGACTACTGATATTCCTGATTACAGTGCAGTCAATTAATTCATGCTTATGTCCATCAATCATGTGATACCACTGGAAATCATAGATTCCTGTTTCTGACAGTTCATATCCTAAATAACTCTCTCTGCCTTTTCTCTCTATTTCTCACCACCTCTGCCTTAGTTCCTGTCTTCATTGCCTTTGCCCTAGAAAACCACTTGTTGCCTCCCAGTAGATGCTACCACTATAACAATACTATTGTTAAATCTACCACTAGAACAATCTTTGAGCAAGAGTCCTGCCAGTATGGAATTGTTGACTACTTGGGAATGATAATGTATAATGCTTTATTATATAAAGAGGGGCACTTTAAATGTATCAGTTGCTTATGAAGTAGTTTTTTTTTTTTTAACTTATTTTTTTCAGTTGTAGTGACAGGTGGATTTCTATAGATTGAATTGTGACCATAGTACTCATTTCAGGATAATTGGCCAAGGCTAGGTTACATCCTGTAGCCATGCAACAGTGACAGTAATTTGATCACAATGATGTTGACCCTGTGACTTTTGACTTCATAATTATCTTGCTGTAGTCAGCTGGCCAACAGCACTTCATCAATGAAAATATCCACCAGGAGGAATATTATCATGGGGACAGTTAGAGCCATCTCCATTTTGACTTTGCCCCAAGCTTGGTCTGGGGAAAAAGCTTCTTAATGTTGCCTCAGCAGCAGTTTGCTGCCTCCCAGCCTGGTTTTAAGTATATCCATAATTAACACTGCGGGTTGAGGTGCAAGAATGCCACATTTTCTTCTAAGCCACACAACCTCATTAAGAAAGTAAAACGTTTGTGAGTCTTTCATGCAGTCTTTCTCCCTCTGGGTTGTTGAAGCTCTCTGGATGTCAGCACAGCACTATGGGCCAGGAAAGTTCAGAGAATTACTTCAATAATATGACAGCCTCTTCCATTTAAAATGGAATTCAATGCTGGCTTCCCTTGGAGGCATTCATTGAAATTCCGTGCATGATCCATTCCTCTAGTCATTTAACAATGTGTCTCATGTTTGCCCTGATTTTAAAAAGAAAGAAAGAAAGAAAACCAGCTTTGTGTTTGTGATAACATGGATCAGGATAGTATAATTGCAGTGAAGAGGCCCCGAGCTTGCAGTAACAGGATGGTTCATCTGATGTGTACTGCCATTAGAAAATGACCCATCCATGAAGGTTCTCAGGGGACACTAAAGAGGCTTTTAAGAATTACACTCTGTGTAGTATGAAAGCTAATGAGCAAAAGAGGAAGTACGAAGAAAAACTACTGCTTCAGGAAGCGTGGTTCCTCTTAGGGCCTGTCACAGCTCCCCTCAGATTCATCTGGATAGACTGTCTTTACCAGGATGAGTTCTGCATTACCCCCGTGCCCATGCAGGCTCCCTGCAGGTCATCCTGTACCAAGTTCCCAAGCAGTTAAAACCAGTGAATAATAAATGGTGAGGAAAAGAAAGAGGATGGATACAACAATTGCCAATAAATAAGATAAAAAAAAAAAGACATTTACATCAAAGGTGAAAGAAGTGATAATGAACTTCAATAGCAAAAAAGAAAAAAAGATAAAGGGAAAAAAGCAATTTCTTGTACACCCTCTTTAAAAAACATTTCAGAATCACTTTATGCTATTTTGCTTCCTATATAAGAACAGAAGAGTACCTAATTATGATTTCAAACTCTATATATTTTAAACTGTATCTTAATTTTTTGGCGTGTTTGAAAATAATGTCTTCCAGTCTAGTCTACACTGCTTTCTTCTTTTAAAGGTTCTACTTAGGATTTTAGATTACACAAATCAGGAGGTTGGCATATAGGCAAAAGAAAGAGTCATACCTTGTTTATCAAAGTTAACCCCACTTGGTCTACATTGTCATTCCTTGGATTTATCTCCCGGGAATTGAAATAAAGTAAGAGTCTATAAAGACCAGTGAAATCATATGCCTTCCTTGTGCCCAAGGACCCCTGGTTCTGACAGGCTTCATTGTGAGTGAAACTGAGGAGGCTCTCCTCTACTTTACCTGAAGGAGAAGTGCAGGTAGGAACATCCATGACCCCAAAATCCACGCCTCTGAGACATAAGGCAGTGGCTCCTCTTTCGTGAAACCATAGCAATACTAAAATATCAAGCTGTGTATCTGTTTTCTCCACCTAAGGCTACTGTGAACACCATAGTGCTATCAATAGATGAAGCTAGAAAATATTTCGGTCTTAAAGATGATGTGCCCTAGTAATGAAGTGAGAGAGGGGAAAAAATCCATAGTGTTCATAGAATTAGAAAGCAGATTGACAGTAGTCTATGAATTCCAAAAGTATACGCATCTCTAAGTGGCCTGAGGGGGGTTGATTTCTCCAGGCCCTCATCTGATGTCCCAGGTGGTTTAGCAGAGTCCTTGTGTATCTTTTTTTTTTAAACCTATTTTTATCTTTCAAATAATATTAATACTGTCCTTGTTTCCAAAGGCAAAGGAGCTTTCCCTGAGGCACCCAGTAGCCTGGAACAGTCAAATCATTGAATTGATCTTATATTTAATGTAGAGTTAAGTTATTTGTATATTTCAAGATTTTAAGATTATTTTGAGAAAACAAGCCGGAATAAATACACAGTCTCTTCAAAGATTGTGAGGAAAGCCATTATTGGAAATGGTCCTAGTAATTAAAAACTACAGTATCACTGATTAAAAATGAAGTAAATGAAGGGTCGGGGGTCTGTTTGAATAGCCCCCACCCATACCTCACCCCTCAGCTGTCTTCCTGGTATCTCACTCTCTACGTAACAAGCCTTCAAACTGTTATTGAGTGATATGAGTTGATTCTGACAGGCACTCATGTTTTACCTTTAATTTCTCCTGTTTTTCTTTATTTGCTATTAATAAAATCTTGTTCAACAAACTGTGGAGCATAATTCTTATGTTTTTTACTTAATTGTTTGAACTATTGAGAAATCAATTAATGTAATAAGCAGTCATTGAATACTTGCCACATAAAAGGGATTTTGTGAGGGATATGAGAGCTAGAAGAATGTATAAATAAATGGGGCTACAATTTAGCACACAAAAGCAAGGATGCCAAAGTCAGAAAACCACAACTTAAATTTTAGCTACAATTCCTCATAGTAACTGTGTGACCTTGACAAGTTACTATCTCCTAAGTCCGTTTTCTCTCTTCTGCAAATGGAGTTTAGTAATATTGACTGCCTCCTAGGATTGTTGTAACAAGAGCTTAATTCGCTGCTTGGCTTAGAGTAAGTGATCAACAAATATAGCTAGTTTATAATGGAAAATCCTCAAAGAAGATAAAGTACAGAAAATTGATAGGAAGGCAAGACACAGAGCCAGGCAGATGCTGTAAAGTGGCAAAATACACAAACTATAAAACTTCAGCTAAAGGACAGGGCTTTTCTGGATAAGCAGTTTTCTTCTACGTATTATTCACCAGTTATACCACTAAGCTAAGCTACTACAGTTCTACCTCACATCATGTACAAAGAGCAGAGTTTGATTCAGAATCTAGGCTTTTGCTGGTTCCTGTGAAATTGGGAGAAATATTCATATCTTGTCTCTAAGATAAGTAATTTTTATTTTTTTTACATTAAATAGCTTGCTAATTCTAATCATTTGGAAAGACATTCTACCATGTTAAGATTACTTCCCTCAATAAACACATGTATATCACACTGCTTGGGTGGATTGGGAGAGGCTGTGAGAATTGGCCAGGTTCTGAAGAAATGTGCTCAGTGTAGAAATTTGCTCTCTTCACTCCTCCCTTCCCTGTTTCAACCTCCATGACTAACGGCAGGCGTAACAGAAATGCAGAAGTAGAGATTACTATTTTGTCTGTCTTTGCACTTATTTCCAAAATATTAAAACTGTAACAAACTACTCAAATAAAAGTTAAAATAATATTACTCACAACCATGCCAATCTACAATCCCTAATCAATTTACCTTCCAATTGTTCATAATTGTGTCACATGAAGATAAATGTTTTCTTGACTGACTATTAACAGAATACCCTCAAACTACAAATAGTATGCAACTGTTGTATTTTAGTCGAAAACATATTCCATTTTTAGATTTATACAATGCAGACATTTTAAACCGTATAAACTCCTCGGTCTTTGCCAAGTACGTTCTTTTATTTGCTGGGAGGCATTTGTCCATGTCCTAACCTTTTTACCTCCAGGAAATAAATGACATATGTGACTTGAAAATTGAATCGATCTTGACTGAAAAAGAAATAATAAAAATAGCGAATGTCTTTATCAACTCTGTAGCAAGCCTGCGGGGCGGATACTGTTGCTGCTTCAGTTTTGTAAGATGCATTATATCTTGCTAATCCTCAGTAAATATGAAAAAGCCATCATTTCACAGCTAAGAATTGACAAACTGGAACATATTTCTCATTTGAATAGACGAGATCAGCAGTTCCCACCAGTGCTGCCATCTCTGCCTTCGGGTGTGTTGTGTCCCAGGCAGACACTGCCGGTTCATTTGTAGGTCACTGCTATTTTATTTCTATTTGTCTATTTCTGAACCAGAACTCAGATTCACATCCAGACAGCTGCCCGTCTTAACGACTATTCTGCTATCTATCTTCTGTGACATAATTTAAAGAAATGAGTACCCCCAATTAAACCATGGCAGGTGTAAATTTCTTGCCTGGAGAGAGAATTGAGAAATGGATGGGATTCATGAATATAAATTGGGCTTTCCTTATATTAAAGTTTTCATTTTGAAATGGTAGAGCATTCACTCCCCACATAAATCCTTATCTGCCTTAAGTGTGTTTACCCTGGGAACCCCAGTGTAGAGCTGGTAGCCCACTGCTATGCATAACCGAATATTAAAGTTCACAAATCATGAGGCAGAGGAGGCCTGGAGAAGGAGATGCTGTGGCAGGACAGCTGCATTTGGGCTGGCAGCAAAGATGAATCCTGCTTTCACAGGCTCTGCACCTTTGCTGGGATGGGGAAACCCAACCTGCCCACTCTTTTTCTCTCCTTAAATATTATTTGTTATTAAGGATTGCTTCCTCTTCCAACCAAGACATTCTGCTTTCTGAATATCTTAACAGCTCTATTATTTTCCCGTCACACAATTTTGGTTTAGAAGATGGTGTGTTTAATGAATCTCTTACAGGCCACCGAATTTATTTTTAAACAGATTCCTCTGTGAAAGGATGGAAGGATTGAATAAGGAAATACACAAATAATCTGCAGACACTAAGTGACCCGCTCCTCTTTCCCTCACTCCCCCTTCCCTCCTTTCCTCTTCTTTTTGTTATGAGTTTGTTTACATTGTAGCTGTATATATTCTGCAAAGCTCCGTTGAGGCCAGGTAGCCTTTCAGTGTATGAACAAATATAATCCAAAGCATCAAATGGCACTCCTCTCATTTTCAACTTGTGCATTCAATTTTCAGCCAGAAGTAAGGCCCTATTAGATTCACAATTACATGGACTTGAGAGTGAGTTTACATTGCCTGTTCTTTGTTATTGAACTAAATCAGAGGGAAGTTTTTTGGTCATAGGTTTTCTATGATCATCCCAAGTTAATTTATTATGTATACAATAATTCATGGTACAAAGAGCTTGATATGGTTTGGAATAATGTCATAATAAAATGATAAAATAGCCATGGAAGTTTTCAGGGCAATTGGATATATGAATCACAGTGGAAGACCTAGCCAATGAAAAATAATCAAAATCTATTTTCTGCAATTAATGTGAAAAGAATTTTCTCTCAAGTTGTCTCTGCAAATGAGACCAGAGAAGTAGAAGTAGTGAAAATGATAATATGGGCTTAATCGCATTTCTTGTTCCCAGGTCTGATGACTTTTCCTTATTGTATAAACTTCAAACACTGTAGGTATGCAGAATTCTGAGCTTATCTTGTTAGTCTTTTTTTTTTTGAGACAGTCTTGCTTTGTCACCAGGCACCAGGCTGGAGTGCAGTGGCGCGATCTCGGCTCACTGCAACCTCCGCCTCCCAGCTTCAAGCAATTCTCCTGCCTCAGCCTCCTGAGTAGCTGGGACTACAGGCACACGCCACAACGCCCAGCTAATTTTTTTTTTTTTTTTTTTTTTTTGTATTTTTAGTAGAGATGGGGTTTTACCATGTTGGCCAGGATGGTCTCAATCTCTCGATCTCATGATCTGCCCACCTCACCCTCCCAAAGTGCTGGGATTATGGCCCTTGTTAGTCTTAAATAGACCTGCCAAGCATATTAAAGGAAGGTTCTGACTATCAATTGTGGACAGAATGTAGCTCAAGGAAATGTGGCCATTACCCTTAATTATATTCATAATACGTGGTGTCTTTACAAGAATTTAAAATAATTCAGTAAAGTGAAACCACTATGATTAGGGTAATAAGAATGTAAAACAATGAGACACATAAGGAAGGTCAAAGGGTAGCTTTTTAGATTACACACTAGTTCTACTCGCCAATTGCAGGCCTAGGCCTGACCTCCCAAACTGGCCTTTTTCCAAGCTTGCTCTCTGGTTCTCCAAACTAAGGACACCTTGCTTCCATCTTATTTGATGCACTGAGCCAATCTCCTAATCCAGTGACTATTTGCAAGCCACATTTTCATAATATTTCTGAAATGAAGATATATTTTTATATATCCAAGGATAGTTGTGTATTGTCTTCTATAAAGACTGTAATATAATGTGATCCTTCTTCAATATAAAGACTCTAACAGGCACTCAATATACAGATTACTTATTAATGATGCATATTGATTAGCTATTTTTTAACTTTTGGTTTCAATGTTAAAAATCTGATTGTGAAACCTAGTTCATACTTGTGTTAAGAAAATCTAGGACTTTAAAGATTCCTTTCTCTCAGAGAATTGTATTAAGATAGCAGTTCCACTTATTCTCAGGTACTCTACATAGTTAATAGTATGAGCTCTGGAAGGAGCTTATTATACAGCTTAAAGTGAATCTATTTCATTTCTCTACCACTGTGTCATTTTCACTTAAATCATAACTTTCTTCCCAACATTTACAAGAGCAATCCACAGGCTTCCTTTATAAGGATGCATTTTCAACCACTCATGGAAGTGAGGATTTAAATAACTAGAATAAATAAATTCTAGCCTACTTGAAAAAAAAAGAAAGAAAGAAAGCAAACAAACTTACCCACCCATAAGGACATGAACAGATAAGTGTTTGAATATTGTATTCTGTATTATCTATGATATGTATTAATATTTGGTTACACTTTGGAGTATTTTACCAAAAAATTCTCTCTGAAGCTAGTGGTGAAACAGAATGAAAATATCACATGGCCTCCACTTGCTGTTGCCTTTTTGTCTAAGGCAGAGGTTACTGTGAATTCCTCAGGGTAGTGAATCATTTGGTTCACTAGGACACAAAGAACATAAAATTCATCAAAAAATGAATAGGCTGTTTGGTGTTCTCTACGTGGGAAAAGAGATTGTCCAAGAAAAGGGGATAGTAAGGGAATGAGTCAATTTAATTTTAAAATATCTTGATAGATAATCTGTGAATTCCCCAAATATCCTCAAAACCAAAGAAAAAGCCAAATATGAAAGGTGTCATTTATAGTAGTCAGCTGGGATCAACAGAATTTTCTGTTTTTGTGCTATGAAGAATTTACCATTGTCACATGTGTTCAATAGACCGTTCTGCATAACAATGGAAATGTCAGTGAATTTTTGAAGCCATAATCTTGTTCACTCTTAGAAGTAAAAAAAAAGAAAAAAAATGCATTCTTAGGGAATAAACATCTGATAACTCATTTTGAATGTGGAGATTGAGATGTCTGAAGGCTGCCTCCTGAACCAGTACTTTTACCCCATGAAACATCACTGTGTTCTTTCTGGCACAACCAGTTCAAAAGGTCTCTTTTCTTCACAGGTTACCAGCCAGTTTTGTCTGGTCAGCAGGGATTCCAAGGCCTAATAGGAGTGCAGCAGCCACCTCAGAGTCAGAACGTGATGAATAACCAACAAGGAACTCCCATGCAAAGCGTGATGGTTTCCTACCCAACAATGTCTTCTTATCAGGTGCACATAAGCAGCTTGGAAAATTTGGGGTTATTAAGTAGTACTTGCCAAAGTGGAAGCTGTGGGTATGTCGCTGGTTTGCATGGTTGACTGGGTAGTGGGTGCTTGGCCCATAACTGTTGATAATTCACTTTGAATCAAGATTTAAACAGAAAAGTAGAAAATGGAAAATTCATGCTTCTATAACTACTGTGGCTTTTGAATACCCTGCTAAGTTTATTTCCATATAATCTTCATATTCATGGAATAAAATGCATTAGTCCACAGTTTCATTCATAAAGACCTTTGGAAATTTTATTGCATTTGTTTATTGGTAGAAAGTCCTTATGACAAATTTCCACTCATTTTTGTACACACCCAAATAAACTTCATTTTTCCATAACTTTAAGTTATAAGAGAATTTAATATGGCATCTCAGATTCATTTAAAGGGCATTTATAGTTCCTAACAACTCCATTCTTTGGACCAAACCCAAGTTGAGTATTTGAAAAGTGTTATGTATTCTTTTGTAATGTACATTCTAAAATACCCCAGAATAGAAATGAAGAGTTAGTGAATTGGTATAATAATTAAATTTAACTGTACCAGGTACTTCGGACCCTAAAGGACATATCCTAGGGCCCCGTACCCTACT
This sequence comes from Cacajao melanocephalus, assembly GCA_963573385.1. Taxonomy (NCBI): domain Eukaryota; kingdom Metazoa; phylum Chordata; class Mammalia; order Primates; family Pitheciidae; genus Cacajao; species Cacajao melanocephalus. The sequence goes on from CAUYLG010019801.1 coordinate 25,425, forward strand.
ATTCTTATTCACATTTCATCAACTTCTACCTACAAGCTCCACAATAAGTGTTTTCTAAAGTTGCAGGCTGAAAGTATAATAGGTGCCCAGGACAAAAGGCCATTTTACTATGGAAGGCTCCAAGCCACTTTGCATAAAACCACAAAGGGAGCATGGCTTTTCAAACTGAGAAAAGCCCACAGTGGAAAATCTAGACTATAGTTTCTGGAGGTCATCAAGAGAGAATGGAAGGAAGCTCAGAAGTATCACCTTCTGAGCATCTACTGCATTCCAGGCAGTGTGCCAGGCACTGTACACCATCCCTTCAATCCTTTCAATGGCACTTTGAAGGAGGTATGTCATTATCACCATGGACTAGGGAATCAGAGAGGTTGACTTTGCTAATGTGAAACAGCTGATAAACGGCAGAGCTGGAATTGATGATGTTAGGAACTCAAAAGATTGAATATTTATCATGAGGCCATGTTGCTTATCGTATGTCTCAAAATAGCCTCTTCATACAGAGTTCTTGCTTGTATCTTTTTACAGGTGCCAATGACCCAGGGTTCTCAAGGACTGCCCCAGCAGTCATACCAACAGCCAATCATGCTACCTAACCAGGCAGGTCAAGGGTCACTCCCAGCCACTGGAATGCCTGTTTACTGTAACGTCACACCGCCCACCCCTCAGAACAACCTTAGGCTGATTGGCCCACACTGCCCCTCCAGCACTGTCCCAGTGATGTCAGCTAGCTGCAGGACAAACTGTGCAAGTATGAGCAATGCCGGTTGGCAGGTCAAATTCTGAGAGCTCTGGCTGTGGTACATTTCTTCAGATATTTCTCATGGCCTTTGATGGAAGAGGAACAAGGTGGGAGAACTGGCTGAGGACTTAAGTATTCACTCAACACTCAAATGATTGCTGCTGGTATTCTGTAAAAAATAAACAAAGACTAATACACACGTTAGCTGGTTAATGGTGCATATTTCTGTCATGTCTGCTAGGTATGCCTTTATAGCTTAGCTAGTGACATGAATTCATCAAGGTAAGATTTTCTCCTACCACTGAATACCACTGTGTAGACTATAATATCCCTAATTTGGATTAGTTTTGTACTTTGTGTTGAGTTTGTGATGCTAAAAGTATTTAAAAATTATATACTAAATCACATTGTACCAAAGCTGTAATGGAAAAGAAAAGAAGAATTGATGAATTGAAGGAATAATTTATATACATTATAGAGTTTTCTTTTTTAATGGATATATACTGTATTGTAGTGTTTAATCAAAATAAAACTATTTGACCTTATGGAGAAAGGTCATGTTTTTACCACCAGTTTGGTTCACTGTGTCTTCCAATGTGTGTTTTCTTGTGTGTCACTGTATTCTCTTCAAACACTATTTCACAACTACTGCGTGGAAAAGGTATTTCAGGTCTTTATAAGTCAGTTGGCATCACATGGGGACATGTTGTAGCAAAGTCTTAACCAACTATAGTTTATTGTCATAATACTAAAGGGTCCTGTAAATAAGGTGGTATCTATTTCATTCATTCATAGAGTTTGCAGTTTTAAAATGTATACCTTCCTATTAATTATAGGATTATTAAAACTATGTAGTTACATTTTACCAACTAGGAAAACCTGCATGCCATCATTAACAGCATCCCTATACCAAACCCTGTTCTACCTTCATGTGAGTTTCATCATGTACCTGAAAACAAGGTATCTTTATTTAGAGGAACCTTAGAAGAGGCGTGGTCTAATCCTGCCTGTTGTATTGGGTCATACAATGGAAAGTGCCTCTAGTATTGACACTGAGTCAGTAATTCAAAAGTGCTAATGTTTGTCCCATTAATTTAAAACAAAGTAAATATAGAAACGATTTAATTGCAAAGATCTAGAACATTGGCAATTCCATTTAGATGAAGCCTATGGCTACCTAATGTCTCTCCGTAACAGAACTGTGAACTCTGAGATTTGGCCCTTCTGAAAGATATTTAATGAGGAAATAAAACCCCTTTGTTTTCACTTTAATATCACTGTACAATGACTAATAGTTTTGTATGTTACACTTTCTGCTTAAAAGCCATTAATACCTATTAGAGGAATATGGAGAGTATATCTGGATAACTTCCATTGTTTTTCATATTATCACATTCTTTGTTAGATTTGCTATTTTCATGTTCAGCTGGGGGTAGAGTTAAGCAACTAGTTAACAACTCCATCTAGCAGATAACTGTCACTTCATTCTACACTACTGTTTTCTTTTTCCTTTGAAAGGGAACTCTTACACATACTCTCATTGGCTTTGAATAAACAGACTTCCTTATGAAGTCTGTCCTATTATTTTTCAAATTTCAGTCTACTAATATTTTCATGGTCTACCCTGACCATGAGAAGCATTATAAGAAGATGCTGCATTTTTTTCTTATTGAGCCATTAGCTACTTTGTAAAAGAGCAATGTGTTTGCTTAATTAATACCTTCCCCTAATGGAAAGACAGGTTGGCAAATATTCTCCATTTAGCTTTTTGATTTTGGCAGTGATCCTAAATTTAAGAATCCAAATATGAGCCTGAATATATTTTTTTCCAGAAAATTCTACAAACTTTTGACACTTTGTTTCAAGATCCTTAGAATTACTGAGCCTTCTTTTCCATGGATTTGGAAATATTTACTATGCTAGTGGTAAAGACAAGGCTTTACACCTAAAGAAGTTTCATTTGGCCACTGTTCTCCAAAGATGTAGCAGTATTTCATGTTTAGACATTTGATATTCATTGTATAAATTCATTTGGATACTATTCCAGGCCAAGCCTTCTTTCTTACTTTCACAAAATATTTGTATACATCTGTTTTAGCCCACTTTTGTAGCTATAACAGAATACCTGAAGCTGGGTAATTTACAAAGAAATAAGATTTATTTAGCTCACGATGCTGATGGCTGTAAAGTCCAAGACTGGGCAGCCGCATCTGGTGAGAGCCTCAAGCTGCTTCAACTTGTGGCACAAAGCAGGAGAGCAGGTATGTGCACAGATTACATGGTGAGGAAAGAAGCAAGAACGAGAAACTAAGAAGAGTGAGAACTAACTCAACTCCACAGCGGGGTATTAACCTATTTATGAGGGATCTGCCTCCATGACCCAGACACCTTTAATTAGGCCCTACCTCCCAACCTTGCCACATCGGAGATCAAATTTTAACATGAGTTTTTGTGGGGACAAAGCACATCCAAACCATAGCACCAGCATTATAGTATTCCAAATCTTAGGTTATTCTTGCTGTTTTGTTGCATTAGAATATTTGGGATGGCTATGTAGAAAGATGGCTTTATTAGTAAAGCACTTTCAAAATTTATTACAGGAGAACCCTTAATTTTTCATCTTAGTTACTAATCTTATCACAATCACATTTTGTAAGTACAGATTATTCAGTTTATAAACATATCAAGATATAGGAAAACATGGATATATAAATATATTGATATAGTGCTATGGTTATTCCTAATAATTCTCTATATCTCTATATGTACATAAAAGAGAACAAGAATGATTTATGCATTTATTTTTTTCAGCAAAATTTTATTGCATACTGGATTATATTCTAATTACATGGCACCACTCAAAACATGACACATGTAAATTTAAAGCACTTTATCTTGTAAATGTTATCACACATTTGGTTATTGTTTGGTATTTGGAACTAAATGTTGTAACTAGAGCACCAACAAATTTAAGCCATAATCATGTTGTTGATTTAATGTAGTTCTACAGGGTATGAGGTAAGGCAGCAAAGTGTGTTATATAACATTATGGAAATGCGATTATGTAATTTATAATAAATATGTTTGGAAGACTTAGAATTGTAAATCATCACAAAAAATAAGTGGAGTATATATGAACCAAAGCAGTTTTTCAAGAGAGAATTGAAGAATGAATCAAACACAATCAAGGAAAAAAATGCTGCAGCAGAAATGGATTATGAAATCTAATAAATGCATATTTGGACTCTGCTTCCACTTCTGCTAACAGCTAAAGTGCAAGGGAACACTTTCATACTCCCATCCTCCTATTGCCTGTGTTCCATATTGTAATAGTCCATTCTTACACTGCTGTAAAGAACTGCTTGAGACTAATTTATAAAGATAATAGGTTTAATTGACTCACAGTTCTTCATGGCTGGGGAGACCTCAGGACACTTACAATCATGGCAGATGGTGAAGAGGAAGCAAGGTATGTCTTACCTGGTGACAGGAGAAAGCGAGCAAGGGGGAACTGTCACACACTTTTAAACCATCAAATCTCATGAGGACTCACTATCATGAGAACAGTATGGGAAAAACCAAACCCATAATCCAATCACCTCCCACCAGTTGCTTCCCCAACGCATGGGGATTGCAATTGAAAATGAGATTTGGGTGGGGACACAGCCAAACCATATCACATATACAAGGTGCAAACAGTGGACAAAGCTACCTCTTACCTGTGCCTTGCGACTCATGTCACAGCACCTTGATCATTTATAAACAAAAAATAATATAAATACTTCACCCTCAAGGTGACATTAAAACAGATCTTTTGGGTTTTGAAGTCAAGTAGTATTTTACATATAAATGTAAGTATTTTATATAAATATAAAGAAATTTTTAAAATTCCATGGAAGATTCTTTCCTTGGAATATGTATAGTATGAAACAGACTGTTCCAAGGACAATCATAATTGAGAGACAATGTAAAACGAGGTTAAATAATCTTTCTAAAAGCTATCTAATTTTTTGAAATCTTTAATATACCACTTTATATTGTAAATTTCTAAGAAGAAGGCATAATTTGTATAGTTTCTCAAATATATTTGAACCCAGTATCCTTTGTTCACAGAATATATCAAAAGACTTATATTGCAAGAACCATTTTTTTTTAGTGTTAGAGAATCCTAAAACAAGAGCACAAATAGACTTCTTTTAATTCTATAGAAAAAGTGTTCTGTGTAAAATGTAATACCACAGCCCTACTTCTAACTATGGCCTATTTTGGTAACTGCTGTAGTGTGAACTGTTGCACTATGTCTTCCGTGAATATGTGAATCTGGAAGGTCATGCCATAACGCCAGACTTTCTGGGTCTTTATTTTTAATTCTTAATGTTGAAAGGAATGGTATCTATATTTATATCTATAATTATGGTTATACTCAAATAGATATACTTGTCTCCACTGATCTTTTAAACCTTTATGTGATTGTAAAAGAGAACAAGAGTGATTATGCAATCATTTATTCAGCAAGTTTTTATTTCACACTTGCTGATTTCAAGATCTTGAGGCACATTCTATGGAGCTCCTACCTTTAAGAAGCTTATGAATTTTAAAAAATACATTATATAAATATATAAATAAATAAAAATAAAGGAAATTAACTATAGGTCTCATGTGAAAAATGATGTAAAAAGGTCTTAGAGAAAGAAAGGATGGCTTCTGGCTGTGGTTTTATGAAGCTTTTGTCCTGGATTCCACTGGATAGAAGAAATTTGACACACAGAGATAGGATGGGTGGGTTATAACCCCAACCAAGATAAATGCCTGCATGGAAAAGAAAGAAACACAGAAAAGTAGGCAATGTAATTTAGGTTGCTTAGGGTAGGAAGTGGACAGCCAGAACAAAAAGAGGAAGAGTACAGGGGACTCATAATGGGCCTGATTGACATGACCCTGAGTGTCAGGCACAGAATTAACAGGCACCCACCGGCTCCTGCAGATTTTTAATTGCAAGGTGACCTCAGGATGGTTCATAAAGAAGTATAGGTCTCAAAAACTAGGATGGATTACACTTGAAAGTCCTCTTCATTCAGAAACGAGATGAAAGCAACAATAGTTAAGGTTTGCCACTGAGCTACAGCTACCATTAGCATTGTTGGAATAATTCAAAAATGATTTCTAGCTCTAGACTCTTAACACTGAGCAATTCTATTGCATGCACAGCAATGCTTTGGAGATATAGGTCTCAATTTTCCCTCTTAGACATAACCTTCTGCATCAGGACACATAAGTGCCCTGTCTTAAGCTGCACCACAAAGCACAGTTACTATAATCTGTCAGGGGAAAACAAATAAAGACTGAGCCGGAATCTGAGGCAGCATCGGGAAGGCTGTCAGGTCTCCATCACAATATATTCGGTATTGATGCACAATATGCAGTGAAATCTGATGTCAGCTCCCTGTTCCCCCTTGTATAATAAAAATGATGACAGTGCATTGTCATTATGGCTCAGAATCTTTTCTGGACCCTTACGGATGCCACTTCTTCCAAACAAGATTAGAAATCTTTGCTTTTTCCCATGTTATCCTGTTCACCTTTTATGAAGAAAGGTTGTTCTCTTTAGAGTTTTAGCATTATTTTCTAGTTCTCAGATTTAGTTTTGTTTCAAGTTCAAATCTTTATCACCTGATTTCAGCAGGGTTTTGCAACCTCCAATCTTTCTACAAAAAGATTTGCCACTGTTTTGTATCATCAGTGGCAAGAGCTTTTCACTCGTTGAGCTGGGTCCTCTGCTGCTCTCCATAATGCGTACCTAGTAGGAATGAGAGGCAGCTGATACTCCTTCTGTAGAGGAAAATCACTCCCTTATTGATATCTTAACAGGAAACTGATTCTTCTACTGGACATGATGATACTTCCTCTAAGACAATATTAAACATCTTCCTGACAGCAGCAGCTCAGGGAATACTGTGACATTTGTATTTGTTATTTGATTTGTTTTGTTTTAGTGCTTTATTCCATTTTACCCTCAGTGTTGGAATGGGAGAGAGAAGAGGTCACATACTGAGCAAACAGAAGGAGACATAAATCTTACTAGGAATAAGCCTCAATCTGAATTTGATGGATAGTCAATGAACAAACTCAGCAAGTATTCATGAAGATGTGTGGACAGATGACCCATAGGCCCAGTCCAATTTGTCTGGATAGCATCCCACTGGTGAAAAGCTCAACTTTTCAAATACTCCAGGCTTCTCACCTTCAGCATCTGGTGTATATAGGAGATGAGAGGGCATGTAGGAATTGGGGATGGGGAGGAGGCCAGGGAGGAGGAAGGTAAGGCTTATATGTATAAAGATCCTGGAATTAAAAACAGGGAAACATTGTGAAGCACTTAATCATGTTCCTAGCTAAAAGTTTGAGAGCCTCCATCAGAAAAGCCTAATAAAACAGATCTGATGGTTAAATGTAGGGGACACTTATGGCCATATCACTCAGCCTGCATTCCCAAAGTTTTTACTGCACTAATAGTTTGAAACCGTCAATGTTTGCGTTATTGTGATGCTGCCATAAGACTCTCAACCTCCTTGCAGTCCTATTTTTTTAATATAGCATTTGCAGTTGTTTCTCCCAGGTTATTGAGCATGTCCGTCTGTAGGCATCTCTGTCTCTGCAAATGTGTCTCTCCCCTTTGTGTAAAAGATTAATGAACCTCAACTAGTATAAGGTTCACATTTTTTTGCAGAAATATTAGTGTGTTTGCCTTTCCGCTACCTGGTCATTTAGAGAAACTCCATGTACGTAGTGCATTCTTGGTCACTTCTCTCAGTCCCATGAATTGTTCCTAAGCTAGTGGTGTCATGGGATCCCTATGGTGTTGCTCCTCCAGCTGGAAGTTTCTGTGGCTGCTGCCACCTTTGCCCAAGTTTTGCTTGGACCTGATGGGCTTGTTATGCCCACTCAGATTGTCAGGCTGCACTTGACTCATGCTACCAGCCCAGATCTCACTCCTGCCAAGGGTGTGGAGTGGCAAGGGGTGTGTGAGCGAAAGAGTACAGGGTCCAGCCACTGTGCACAGTGAGGCATGCCAGTTGCTGTGGCAGGGCAGGCAGGCACCAGCACAGGGGCCAGCTCTGTGGAAGGCTGTGGCTGGACCAGGTATATTGCAAGTGGCTTCCACTGCAGGCACTGGGGAATGCATTGGTGCCTGGAAGCTTGGAGACACCAGAAACCACAGAGCCCCAAAGAGGGTGTAACACCCTGGCTCAGGGAGCACTTAGGTTTGGCCTCCCTAAAAGGCCACAGCTCTTCTCTCCTTCTCATCACTTGCAACGTACCAAGCAGGGGCACCAAGGGTTGGGGGCTGTTTGGGCTTGTTTCAGCCCTGTTTATGTTACATACAGGTCTTTCAGTTGCACCGTTTGGCAGGTCCTAAATTCTTGTCCCACATCCAGGAAGAATGAGGTATGCGGACAACTAGAGGGTGAGCAAGGTGAAGAGGAGCTTTATTGAGCAACAGTACAGCCCTCAGGAGACCCGAAGTGGGTAGCTCCTTTCCACAGGCAGGTTGTTACAATGTCTGCAGCCCTCAGTGGAGAGGAGACCTGGGGTGGGTAGCTCCTACCTGCAGGCAGGTGGCCTAACTCTGAGTCTGACTGAGTCCTGGGGTTTTTATGAGCTTCTTAAGGGAGGAAGTCTGTGCTGATTGGTCCATTGGTGGCCATGGGCAGGGCCAGGAAAAGCACCATAAGTTCTCACTCAGAGCCATGGACTCCACTGGGAACATGGGACAGCCTGGTCCCCATGCTTCAGGCCATCTCTGGCTTGAAGGTGGGACTTCACCAGAGATCCACCCCTTTCTGCCCAAGAGCATTACTGCCTCCTGCTGCCATCTACATGTCATCCATGGCACCCCAGCTGCCGGTCCACATCAAGGTGCCCTCAGCCCCCCCTCAGACTCCCTCCAGTGCTGGTTGGTGCCCTATGTCCATAGGGGGCCAAGGTGGCTGGGGGCTTGTGTGTCCACATTGCGCAGAATTTACACACACCTGGCTGGGTTGCAACAGCACCCAGATTCGTCCACTACTTTGTGCCACTCTGGAGTGGGCACCAGGAACTGGGAGAGGCCAGGCAGCTGGAGGCAGCACTTTGAAGCTTGTGGTGCCAGGGGGGCTTCCTGGGCCCCCAAGAGCACAAGGGATGCTAGGGTCTGCAGCCATGGCTGGTGGCTGCAGCTGTGCCTAGGAGGATGAAGCTCCCACCCCAACAACTCAGAAGGGGGCAGGGAGCCCACAAGCTTCTTGGAGCATGCAGCCCTGGTGGCACCTCCCCCGCTGCAGCTGCCATCTTCACAGCTACCACTCCAGATGGGCTGCTGCTGCCATCCGTGGAAATCTCAGAAACAGGAAAATCACCTGCTTTCTCAAAAAACAGGATGCTCATCTGTCATTTTCCAGTGTTTTAAAGTTTTGATTCAGAAGAATAAGGCCACATTTTCCAATGAAATGTGCAAGCCAATTTCATCCTTTCAAAAGAGAAAGGAATTAGTTAAGGTGCTTAATAGTAATGTAACAGAGCAATGGCCTGAGACTGAAAAAAGTAGCAATTTAAATTGGACATTAAGAAAATTTCACTTGAAGCAAGGGCAATTATACAATGAAATAACTCCCTAAGGGAGAAACAGTGAGATGCCATTAAAAGAGTTGCTTAAAGGAGCATAGATAAAAAACACGCTGCTGAATCTGCTGAAAGACCATTTTATGATTTATTGCCTTACTATGCCTGTGTGTCTTTCTCACTGGAGATGTACCTAGCTTGGTTAGCTTCCTTTACATGCAGGCAAGACTCACATTGCACCAGAGGACTAGGCTGTTTGTATTCTATTTTCTTAATGCAAAATGTAAAGCTCTAAATGAATTTGATGAAAGAGGCAAGTAGAATACAGGGAGTTAGCATTGTGAAAAATCTACCTTGTGTTAGTGCCCTAGGATTATTTTTGGCATACACATGCATATGCACACACAGACACACATATACACACAAACACATTTATCTATATCTAATAGCTAATCCTGTTGGGTATGTATCTATATATTATTAAATCTCATTTAAACTTTCTTCAAGAAATTAATTGGTGGATTTTTTTCAAATTAGTGGTTCTTTATCAGTCTGTATTTATGGATGTGGGGATGCATACATAATAAGGATAAGAAATGGATTCCTCCACACTGCCATATTGTTACACCTGCATCATGGGATATAAAAAGCATCCTTTAACTGATGTAAGAAGTCCTGAGTTTGAATACCACCCCCACCACCACCACATACACACACTCGAACACTCACTGTGGAACTTGTGCAAGCTTCTTAACCTTCTGCAATTTCACATTCTCCATTTGTGAAGGGAAAAGAAAAATGCCATGTTGACTGAGTAGTGTTCATTTATAGAGGTTAAGTCAATGTTTTATTATACTTTTGTATATTGTTTAAATGAACCAAACTGCTGACATATTAACCTGAGAGATTCCCTGAAATTCTTACTATTAATGTACTTCCTGCAAACCTATACATTTTTAGTGGATATTTTGAGTTTACTCTTATGCTGTCTTAAAGTGCCTTCCCAAAGGAATCCATCTTTGGAGGCTTCTGTTCAGATCAGACTGTTTCCCAACTCATTCAGGAGAAGGGGCATGCTCCACACTCACTCAGCCTCCATTGATTCTCACCACTTCTCTTTCACATAACAGCATTTGAAATCCCCTCTTCCTGACTGTGGGATTCATCTTCTTTCTTTAGACAGGTTATTCAGTCTTTGAGTCGTTATTCACCAATCTCAAGTAGAGAGAATGACTCCTCCATCACTTGATAACTTGAGGAACAAAGTGAGATTTCAGATAGGAAGCTCTGTCTAAGCATTCATCCCTAGAGTTTCCAGTGCAGTACCATGTCCCTAAATGCTCTGATCCATTGTGAAATTTGGGTGATTTATGTCCAATAAATGGGGTGGGTGGCAGGGAATGAGACTTTAGGATTTCATGTATTTACACAAGTGTCTCTGTTGATCAGTTAGATTTGGGCTAGATGATCTTTGAGATCCATGACAGCTCTAAGAGTCACTAATGACCTATATAGAATATTTCTAGGTCATGATACCAAAAATCCAATTCATCTAGGTTATTCAGGGCAATAAGGCTGTATAGGGTAATTTTCTGAGTGTAATAAAGGATACTCAAGGACATGGATTTTTTTTTTTCCTTTTAGAAGGTACACAGCTTTCAGGGACAGATAGAATTTGGAGAGACCTGCAAAAAACCTAGTCCTCCTTTATAGAATTTATTTTTAAAAAAATTATTCTCCACTTGCAGGCCTTATACTACAAGGAATAACCACATTTGCAATTGTGCTTCAGAGGGTGATGCAACAAAGATCAAGGTGAGTGTGATCTGTGTGGATGTTTTAATTAAAGGCAAACTAGGCTTTTTTGTCCAGGCTGCCAGCAGTGACCAGCCCTTCTTGTCCTGTGTTTGTTTTTCCTACATATAGTATCCTTGGAGATGAAGTCAATGCCAGTAGATAAGAGGAAATAATTTTTTTATCTTCTATTTCTTCTGAATATTTTTGCTATTTTGAAATTAAGGCTTCTTGATGTATTTATTAAACATATGTTCATGTTACACAAATTCATTTTGTCGTGGTCTCTAGGGATGCTTTCTTATATTTCAGAATCTAAATCTGAATCTTTCTGTGTTTTCACTTACTCTGAAAAAATATAATATTTCTATATCTATTGATTGGGCAGGAAAACCGTTGTGATTCAATGTTTGCCTGTGGCTGTAATTCATCTTTCCTGACTCTGAAATTAAACAAATGGTTCTCCAATTAATGCCTTTCTGCCTGTCTTCATAGAAAATTACTCTCAGAGCAAAACACAAGGAATAATTTATTTTCCCCTAGGAAACAGCATTTTTCTCTCTAATAGACAATAACATCTCTAAAATTCATTATTTTTAACTTTTCACCCTGGCTGCTAGGGAGCTTGTAGCTAGTTTTTGCTCGTTACAACTTTCCTCATCAATAAGATGTTAACATAGTTTAGCCTTTGTTCCACTATTGCTAATTAGTGTATCTTTTCCTTATGGTATAAATTGTCTCTATTCTTACTAAGACTTTTTATTTAGTAAAATATGCTTCATAAACTTTTTAGGTATAAGTGAAGATAATTATTAAATCAATCAATCTTTATCTCATACCATACACAGAAATAAGTGATAGATGTATTATAAATCTACTTGTAAATGTTGAAGCAATAAAGCCTTTAGAATAAAACATAGAATCATATTTTATGGCCTTGAAGTAATCAGAGATTTATTAAAGAGAAAATGAAAAAGCTAATGATAAAGGAAAAGGTGATAACTTAAACTTTTTAAAATGAAGAATTTCTTTTCATCAAAAGTTCACTACTAAAATCCTGAAAAAGGAGGCACAAAATAAGATAATCTATGTAAAATCCACATAAATTGCAATTGCTAGTATATGACACATAGAAAATACAAATATTTCTAAAATCCATAAGAAATAAAACAGTAAAGTCAAAACAATAATGAGCAATAAAAGTTGAATATGTACTTCAAAAAAGATAAAAATTTCCAACAAATATGGAAAAAGATGTGTAACTTCATTATTATGGAAATGCAAATTAAAACCATATGAAATATTACTATGTAGCCACCAAAATAGCTAACATGAATAAAAAGGAAAATATCAAGTGCTGGAAGGGAGTGGATGGCTGAAAACTCTCATGATTGCTGATGGGAGTATAAACTGGTAGTCATTTTGGAAAACTGTATGGTAGTATCCATTAAAATTAAATGTACACATAACCCCCATTTGTATATTCAACAGAAACAATGTATACACTAAATAAAATATGTGTTCAAGAATGTTTATATCAGCACTATGTGTAATAGACCAAAAAAAAAAAAAAAGAAATGGCTGAAAAGTCCTTTAACAATAGAATGGATAAATATCTTATGGTATTTATTGAAACATCACAAGTCTCATAAGTTATACAATAGAAAATTATATATTAGTGAGGATAAATCAATTATTTATACACGCAAAAACATGAATGTACTTTATAAACTGTTGAACAACAGAAGTCAGTTATAAAAGAGTACATATTGTATGATTCCTTTTACATAAAGCTCAAGTAATTTATGCTGCAAAACCAGTATAGTTTTTACCTTTGGAGAGCTATACAAGGGGGACACAAGGGTGCTGATAATCTTATATATCTTTTTATCTATGTGTTGGTCATCCAGGTTTGCTCAGTTTATAGGAATTCATCAATCTTCACCCCTCCCCTTATTTTTTTTGTTCGCTTTTCTGTATGTCTGTTACACTTTCAAATTATTAAATGATTAATTAGTCCTCTCTGGGATATAAGTCCTACCACCCCCTTTCAATTATAAAATATTCTCACTCTTTCATCTTCTTAACAAAATGATAAAAAGTATTCTGGACATAGGTATTTTAAAATAACATATTCATCTGGTAGAATATGTTTTAATGAGAGGGGGGTTTATTTAAAGTGCTTTCTACTTTTCACCTTTTTTAAGGGTGGTTTTGTGTGTGTTGGTTGGTTTCTTTTTCAAGTATGGAAGTAAAACTTAAGAAATCTTACAAATTAGTAAGTATCTCTGTGGATTACCCAGTGTTATTATTTTTAACTGCATTGATCATGGCTGTCTCTTGAAATCATTGATCATAGCAGATCCAGGCTACTTTTTTTTTTTTTTTTTTTGAGAGTCTTGCCCTGTCACCCAGGCTGGAGTGCAGTGGCGCAATCTCCACTCACTGCAATCTCCGCCCCCCGGGTTCAAGTAATACTCCTGCCTCAACCTCCCAAGTAGCTGGGATTACAGACATGTGCCACCACACCCAGCTAATTTTTTGTATTTTTAGTAAAGAGGGGTTTCACCATATTGGGCAGACTGGTCTCAAACTCCTGACTTGTTATCCGCATCTCAAAGTGCTGGGATTACTCCACCACCCTTGGCCCCATGCCACTGTTTAGAATTTCTTAGAACTGCCTGGAGTCCTGGTTCCAGTAGAGATGGGGTTGTGATAAGTCTCCTGTTGTGACAGAAAATATATTCGGTGTGTATGAGATGCTCCCTCCCACCCTCAATTGGATCCTTTCACTTGAAAGGTTGAAGCATCTCCCTCCAGCCCTGTGTGAAAACTGGAGGACTCAAGGAATCATATTTTCAACTTTTAAAATTGGAAAACAGTGACATCCGCATATAAAAGACAAGAAATTTTGAAAGTTTTTAAAAATTATTATTCAGAAACTGTTCTTCATTTCTGTATAAATCCGCTTTACAATGGATAAGGGTGCAGCAACAAAAAGCCCCAGACCTTAGAGGCCTACAAAAACAGAATTTATTATTCACTCATGTCACACGTGTCTCATAGGTTGGAGTTAATTCTACCCCCTGTGTTTTTGGTATTAAGACCCATATCATGGCCTGATCAGCAATTGTATTCAGACCTTGTTTTAATTTGGTTGAACTTGGTTCTTTGAGAACCTACCATTGTTTTGCTTCTACAGGGCATACTGGAGAATAAGAGGAGCTATGGGTCAGCTGTGGTGACTCACGTCTGTAATCCCAGCACTTTGGGAGACTGAAGCAGGGGATCACCTGAGGTCAAGAGTTTGAGACCAGCCTGACCAACATGGTGAAACCCCGTCTCTACTAAAAATACAAAACACATACTAGCCTGGCATGTGGCTGGCACCTGTAATCCCAGCTACTTGGGAGGCTGAGTCGGGAGAATTGCTTGAACCCAGGAGGTGGAGGTTGCAGTGAGCTGAAGTCACATCATTGCACTCTAGCCTAGGCAACAAGAGCAGAACTCTGTCTCAAAAAAAAAAAAAAAGAGGAACTATGATGGTGACAACCACCCCTGCACCCTTTGGGTCTTTAATGGTGACACAACTCTCTGCCAACTGCCTGGCCCACAGTTAGGATACTATATTGGGTTTTTTTTGTCCTGGCCAAGGATGAGGGACAGTTTCAGAGGTTTCCTCTTGGCCTTCCCCACCATGATGGTCTCACATGCAGGTCAAGGATTCTGTGTAGAGGCCACTCCAACTGCCAGGTATGTCCATTTTTATTAGACATTTAGGAACTGGAGAAATGACTACTACATGGGATGGCATACCCAGCAGGTCCACTATGAGCCCAAATTAGCCAGTTTTCTGTTTATTGCCTGGACCATGTAAACCCCATTCTGACAGGACCTGTGATGACATTTTAGGCCTCCAGATGCCTATCAACGTGAATGTGGACTCTGTCCAATAATCCTTGAAATGTCTGGATATGCCCCTGTCTCCAGAATATAGTCCAGTTAATGGCTATGATAGTTAATTTTATGTATCAACTTGACTGGATAACAGGATGCCCAAATATGCGGTTAATTTCAGGATATGACTGTGAGGGTGTTTTTGGAAGAGATTAGCATTTGAATCCATAAACTTAGCAAAGTGTGCTTCCCTCCTCAGTGTGGATGTGCATCATCCAATCTATTGAGGGCCTGAATAGATCAAAAAGGGGAAGGAATGGAGGCTTTGCTGTTTCCTCCACTTGACTGCCTGACCTAGAACATCGGTCTCTTTTTGACCTTGGTGATCCTGGTTCTCAGGCTTTCAGACTGGCATCTACCTACACCATTGGCTATCTGGCTCTTGGGACTTTGAGCCATACCACTGGCTTTCCAGTGTCTCCAGCTCACAGATGGCATATTGTGGAGCATTTCAGTCTCCACAAGTATGTGACCCACTACTATCATATATATACATATATACAGTCATATGCCACATAGCAATCTTTCAGTCAATAATAGACTACATATATAATGGTGGTACCATAACATTATAACATCTTATTTCTACTGTTCCTTTTCTATGTTTACATATGTTTAGCCACACAGACTTACTGCTGCTACAATTGCCTACAGCATTCAGTTCAGTAATATGCTGGACAGGTTTGCAGCCTAGGAACAATAAGCTATACCGTACAGCCTAGGTGTGCAGTAGGCTGTACCATGTAGGTTTGTGTAAGTGCATGCTATGATGTTTTCACAATGATAAAATTGCCTAATGACACATTTCTCAGGATGCAGCCTCTTCATTAAGCAACATGTAACTGCATTTATATCCTATTCATTCTGTTTCTTCAGAGAACCGTGACTAATACAATAGCCGTGTAAGTCTATTTGAGGGAGGCCTGAGAAAAATGATCACAGTATATGCTTGCCACAGTGCTGCAGGGTCCTTCTGTGTACTCAGTGAATAACTTCTGGATCTGAAAACTAGCTCAAATGTGGGAACTAAACAAGAGATTGTAAGTTTTTGTTGGATTGATCACTTTCAACCTCATGCTCCTTCACTTTTGCTTTCTTTGGTGGTAGATGTTGTCTGCCTATTTTGCTCCAAGGGATATGATATTGCATCAACCATGTCTACAACTCCCTTCAGGGCAAACATAGTGGGCTGCCTTTCCAAATTGATCTGTCATTGCAGTAACTGTAGCTCCTAGTTTCCAATGGCTAAGCATAGCCACCTAACACTATCAGTCTGGGGTACCATCTTCCTGTGGACATTAACACACCTAGCCTATAACTTCCTCTCTCTCCTACCTGCAGAGAAGGCCACCACTGATCTTAAAAATGCTAGTTTCCTTCTCACTAGCGCATTCCCTGTTGATCTTGATGAGTTGTCATAATGTCATGATATCCTCTGTGTTCTCCTACAAAAGATAAACCTCTGGTGGGTTCTGACTTGTTATAGTATATCCAGTCCACCAAACCCATTTCCTCACCCTTCTTATTTTTCCCTCTACCATCTCTCAGGAAAGCTTGGGATTTTCTTCGGGGCTGACCATTAATTTTTCCAGGACTCTAAGAGTCAGTCGGCTTAGTCACATAGCTGCACTTCATTGAAAGTAGAGTCTGGGAAATATATTCCTGGTTAGAGGGCCACTAGGCAGCAAGAACCCTACAATACGGAAATAGAAACAAAAATACTTGGTGGAAAGTGGGTCTTTTCTATCACTAAAATCATAAAGCAAAAACTAAAAGACTAATAAAATGTTGTAATTCTGATGGGATTAATAACAAAAAAAGAGAAAATATATTACAAGAAACAAATGGAGCATACGTACAAATATAGTATAAATAAAGAATAAGTCAGTACTCTGAACATCTATATGCCAATACATTTGAAAAAGAGAAAAGTACTTGTAAAATATTAATTACCAAATTGCTGAAAAGTAAATATAAAATCTGGAAAACATGATGAAAAATTCGTAAAATACATATTATAATTAAAGATATTCTAGCCAGGCACAGTGGCTCACACCTGTAATCTCCAGAGAGTCCAAGATGGGCAGATCATGAGGTCAAGAGATCGAGATCATCCTGGCCAACATGTTGAAACCCCGTCTCTACTAAAAATACAAAAATTAGCTGAGTGTGGTGGCCTGCACCTGTAGTCTCAGCTACTCAGGAGGCTGAGGCAGGAGAATCACTTGAACCCGGGAGGTGGAGGTTGCAGTGAGCCATTGACCTCCAGCCTGGGCAACAGAGCAAGCTCTGTCTCAAAAACAAAAAAAAAAGGAAAAAAAAAAAGATATTCCAACTCCCAAGTACTAGTCTTAAAAATTTTCCTAAGCAATCTTATATATGTTGTTCCAGAGATGTTTATAAAAGGCAGTCCCCAAAACAGTGTCTGAGTCTGCTGAAACCATTAAATCAAAACAAAGTCAAATTACAGGCCAATTTATTTATGAAAATAGTTGCAAAAATTCAGAATAAAATATTAACACATGGAACTCTACCATGTCTCTATATATTGCATTGACAGATCACATGTATTTATGCATATATCCTAACCAAATTTTTTTCCTCAGAAATTCAGAATGATTTTAAATTGGTAAAAATTAATTAATATAATTTACCATATTAATGTATTAAAACATAAAATTATCTCAATCGATGCTGAAAAACAACTATTTGATACAGTCCAGCATGCCATTGATTAAAAACAACAAAATACCTCTATCTAACTCACTATGCTAAAACAAGAAGTGTTTTAATTGAAAAAAAAATGTAACTAACCCAAACTTATAGAAAACGTCATATTACAAATGACACACTAGATGTATTCTTTTTAAAATTAAGGACTCTCAAGGATGCTTGTTAATAATCATACTTATTGATTATCATACTGGTGATGTAAACCAATGCAGTATAGAGAAGCAATAAAGGATATAAAGATTTGCAAAGGATTAACAAAGCCATCATTCCCACATAATAAGATTGCATAGGCCAGGCACAGTTGTTGACGCGTGTAATCTCAGCACTTTCAAGGCTAAAGAGGGCAGATCACCTGAGGTCAGGGGTTCAAGACCAGCCTAGCCAATATGGTGAAACCTCATCTCTACTAAAAATACAAAAATTAGCTGGGCGTGGTGGCAGGCACCAGTAGTCCCAGCTACTCGGGAGGCTGAGGCAGGAGAATCACTCGAACCTGGGAGGCAGCGGTTGCAGTGAGCCAAGATCGCACCACTGCACTCAAGCCTGGGCGACAGGGCAAGACTCCATCTCAAACAAAACAAAACAAAACAAAAACCCCACATAAATATAAAGATGAAAATATCATAATTTATACAATAAAAATCTCATACAACCAAAACACAACATATAAAAGATTAAAATATGTACTTTATTAATCAGAGTAAAGCATATGCAGCAAACATGAAAAAAATTGAGAAGACGTAAATAATAAGTGTATGTAACTTACAAGACAAATATATATATATATATATATATATATCTGTACCAATAATATAAATTAACTTTTCAGTCAAAAACAGTAAAAATTTTGAAGCACATATAAAAGACCTAAATAAATGAAACATACATTATTTTAAGATGTATATTTCAGTGATAATTTCATACAGATGTTAAGACACCAATAAATTAATGTATTCATAGGAATCAAATAAAGGGCCCAGAAATAGACACATTTATATATGAAAATAATGCAGTGAAAACTGCGGGAAAATTATACTTCATCTAATACCACAAAGGAGACAGTTCTTAATCTCTATAAAAATAAAATTCGATTCTTACTTCACAAGAGACACAGAAATAACCTTGAGGTAGATTGAAATTCTAAAAAAATAAAAAATTAGCAAAGCCATAAAATGTTAGGAAAAACTATAGAAAAATGTCTTTATGCCCTTAGGTTATTATAGATTTGTTTAGAGAGGACACAACATCACAGTAAAGTTATTAATACATTTTGATTACCATAAAATTAAAACTTCTCTGCAAAATTTTACCATGGCAAGGCAAACAGAGATACTCCAAGAGATTCTGTGTGTGTATATTCAAAATATATAAAGAACACTTGTAAATCAGACAGAAAAAGACATACAAACCAATAGAAAGATAGAGAACAGAACTGAACAAACAATTTATAAAACAGTAAACTTAATGGTCAATAAATATTTAAATAAATAATGTCACCAATGATTATGGAAATAACAAATTTAAAATTCTTATACCATTTTGCCCTTAATCACATTGTATGTTATGTTTTGGTAGTATAACATTTTTATTTACACATTGTGATAATTTTTTCTTTATACTCATTTGGATCTTCTATATAAGCAATCCTACCACGTGGGAGTGACAGCTTTGTTCATTCTTTACGAATTCTATTCTTTAGCACCTAAACATTGTACTTATAAAAGAACACCTAAGAACACTCCCTTGCACAGGTAAATAATATTCTTGTTCACAAGAATACTTAATGGGCAGTGTTTTTAAAAAAGGAAACTTGGAGTCACCCAAAATGCCTAAAAGTAGGAGAATGGACAAATTATTGCATTAATAACTTAAAATATGATACAACAGTAATATGAGTAAGCTACAGTTGTATATAGTACAACTGTACTATGGGGAAAAAAGAAAAAAGAATAGTGGTAGCAGGGCAGGCTTCAAGAACACAGGACCTGTGCAGTCACACAGGGCTCTATGCCCAGAAGGGCCTACACTTTGTTTAAAGATCTGCTATTAACATCTAGAAATTCTTAATAAATTTGAACAAAGAGCCCTGCATTTTCATTTTGTCCTGAGCTCCACAAATTAGGTAGCTGTTCCTGAGTACCAGTGAAAGTTACCTCAAAAGATCCCCATTTGAAAAGAAGCAGGAGAAAGCCACCCATCTTTGAGAAGTGATTCCTGGGTTCAGATAATGAATATGTAAAAGGCTATTATTATGAACTTATCTCTAAGCCCATCCTTCCCCACACCTCCATACTCCCCATTCCCCCATCCCATTTGAGTGTCACTTAATGTCGCCTAAGTCTCAATAATATTCTGCTGCCCCAGAAAAGGGAGTCTTCAAACAAGATTGAGCTTGAATTTTTTGTCGCTCAGATGAGTACACGCTCAGAATTAAATTTACTTTGATTTACATAACGAATATGTATTTGTGTGTGTGTGTCTGTGTGTGTGATGCATGTGTGTTTGTGTGTGTGTGTGTGTGTGTGTGTGTTTGTGGAGATAGAGTCTCACTGTGTTGCCCAGGCTAGTCTTGAACTTCTGGTCTCAAGTGATCCTTCAGCCTCAGCCTCCCAAAGCACTGAGATTACAGGCATGAGCCACAGTGTCCAGCCTAATATGGCATTTTAAAAGTCTTATGTGGTGGATAAAGAAACATAACCACTGCATATGTTTAGAAAAACAGATCAATCTGATTAAGAATTTTACAGGTGATCAAGAACAGTTATAAGTATATAAACACCTAGCCAAAAGGATATGGTGTCAGCTAAACTGATTGACTACTAAACGGAGGATAGCTTGTGATTACATCTGTTCTACAGATTTTGTTGTATCCACATCATAAAAGCAGTGTTAGTGTGGGCCATGAGCCAAGAAGGGAAGAGCTGCGTTACAGGGACCAGGCACTCTGGTGGCATTCATTAAAATCAAATGCTGTCAGGCATCTTGAGTGATGAACTGGAACAGAAAGCAATTGACATTTGTTCAGATCTTTCAAGGGAAGCTGGATGTGTGAACAAGAGGAATTTGAAGATCTTCATTAGTCATGAAGTGATGCATCAAAGCTTGCAGGGAAGCTTTGATGCCCAGAGGCCCAAGAAAATACATGTGTCAAAATCAGAAGTGAAGTCCATGTTGATTTTTTTTTCTCCTTTGACATCAATTGCCTTGTTCATGTAACATTAATCTCACAGGGTCTATTTATCCTATATGATTAGAAATTAAGACACAATCGAGAATGTCTATATAATCTAGTAAAATTGAACTGTGTTTTTTTTTTCCCCCTTATAAATGGAGCAGGTAATTTATCAAATACCTACCACTGAGCAATCCGCTGCTTAGTGCAGAAGGCTGTAAAAGAACACAAAGATGAAAGCCCTGGGCATGGGCAATTGAGATTATAGTTTTTATAGATAGATAAGACACGGACAAAAATGAGGTAAAGGGTCATGTCATCTGAAGACTACTACAAAAAATGTTTACAGTTATTATAAATCCAGGATCTTTATTCCT
Source organism: Cacajao melanocephalus (assembly GCA_963573385.1). Classification (NCBI taxonomy): domain Eukaryota; kingdom Metazoa; phylum Chordata; class Mammalia; order Primates; family Pitheciidae; genus Cacajao; species Cacajao melanocephalus. The sequence continues at coordinate 46,798 of CAUYLG010019801.1, forward strand.
TTTGGGAAGATTGAAAGATTAAGAAACAGTTGATAGAAGATGATTCATCCTTCTTGCTCAGTTTTAAGAGATTGGTTGAGATTGACTTTTTATTGTTAATGGGAAGGTTTTTCCAGGTACAAAAAGCAATCTGGATAAAGACGTAGAGGCAGGGAAGAGTGAGCACGTATTAACTCTGAGAGAAAATTAGCAGAGTAATATGAAAGACAAGTGGAGGGCAAGAATGCAAACGTGGGAGAGAAAGTCCTAATCCCTGGTTGGTTCTAATGCTTTCAGTTGTCTGTATATTGGTTTATGTATTTATTTTTAGAGAACTTTTTAAAGCTTTAAATATTCTTATGCTCTTACTGATTCCAAAAAGGAAGACACTACAGAGTTTGCTATTTTTTTAAATATATTTTTAGAGCAGTTTTAGGTTTACAGAATTATTGCAAAAATAACACAAACAATTCTCATATATCCACACTCAGTTTCCACTATCGTTAATATCTTACATTAGCATGGTGCATTTGTCATAATTTGTAAAGTAGTATTGTTACGTTCTTATTAACCAAAGCCTGTACTTTTTTTTCAGATTTCCTTAGTTTTCACCTGTCCATTTTGTTGTTCCAGGATTTCATCAAGGATACCACATTAAATTTAGTAGTGGTGTCTCCTGAGGCTTCTCTTAGTTGTGACAGCTCTCAGACTTTCCTTGCTTTTGAGGATTTTAATAACTTTAGAGATTGATATTCAGGTATTTGTAGAATATCCTTCAAATAGGATTTACCTGATGTTTGCTTTGTGATTAGGCTGGGGTTGTGGGTCTTGGGAAGAGACGACAAGGTAAAGTACGATTTTTATCACATCATATCAAGGGTACATATGTCAATATGACTACAACTGTCAATATTAATATTAACCTTAATTATCTGGCTGATCTTTTATGTCATGTTACTCCACTGTAAAGTTATTCTTTTTTTTTTTTCACATTTCCATACTCTTGGAGGAAAGTTACTCAGTACCCTTTATACTTCAGGAGTGAAGTTCCATCTTATATGTTCTACATTGAGGGCAGAGTATTTACAGTTGATTGTATTTGTGTGAGACTATTTTTAAGCTGAGTATTCTGTTTTATTGGTCTATAGAACAGATATTCTATCAAAAATGCTATGCTGTCTTAATTACTATAAACTTACAGTAAGTCTTGGTATTGGCAGTAAGTCTCCCATCTTTGTTCCACAGTGTTTTGATGCCTGGGTCCTTTGCCTTTCTATTTAACTTTAGAATCAGGTTGTCATTATCTACAAAACATTATATTACTGAATTTTAATTGGAATTGCATTAAATCTGTGCATCAAGTTTGAAGGAATTAACATTTTAGCATTATTGATTCTTCCAATCAATTAACAAAGAATTTTTCTCCATTTATTTATTAATAGATCTTCCTTGTTTTTAACAGTGCTTTGTAGCTTAAAACATTTAAATCCTGTATGAATTTTAACTAATATCTAATATTTCAATTTTTGTGGTGCTATTGTAAGAGGGATTTTTTATAAATTTCAAATTTCAGTTATTTGTTCTGTTATATAGAAAAGCAAATGGATTCTGATCATTAACCTTACATTCTGTAACGTTGTTGTATTTGGATATTAGAAATAGGAATTTTTTTTGTTGATTCCTTTGGATTTTCTACATAGGCAATCATGTTGTCTGCACACAGAAATGGTTGTATGTAATTATTTCTAATATACATATATTTTCTTTTCTTATAATATTGCAATAACTTGAATATCCCATACAATGTTGACTGGGAGTGGTGAAAGGTTTGTCCTTGTCTTGTTCATGATCTTAGGAGAAAAGTTTTGAATTTCTCACCATTAAAAATGTTAGCTATATGTGTTTTTTTGTAGAAGGTCTCTTCAAAATTTAGGAAGGCTCTATCTAATCCTGGTTTGTTGAGAGTTTTTAATCATGAATTAGTGTTGAATACTGTCAAATATTTTTATGCATCAATTGATATGGTCATATGATTTTTCTTCTTCAGCTTTTTGATGTGATGGATTGCAGTGACTGATTTTCAAATGTCGAATCAGCCTGGCATACCTATAATAAATACTATTCAGTTGTGGTATACAATTATTTTTATATACGGTTGTATTTAATTTGCTAATATTTTGTTGGGAATATTTGCATGTATGCTTATGACGATTATTGGTCTGTACTTACTTTCTTATGGTGTCTTCATCTGGTTTTGGTACTGAGGTAGTGCTAACCTCATAGGATCAGTTAGGAAGTATTCTCTCTCCTTCTATTTTCTGAAAGAAGGTGTGAATAATTGGCATTCATTTTTTTCATAAACATTTGGTATAATTCAGAATAAAAATAATTGGGCTTAATTCTTTCTAGTTTTGGAAAGTTATCAAGTACTACTTTAACCTTTTGAATAGATATAGGTCTGCAGTAATTGAATAATGCCCTCCAAAATTCATGTCCATCCAGAATCTCAAAATGTGATCTTATTAATATTTGAAAATAGGATTTTTGCATATGTAACTTATGTAAAGAACAAGATAGTGATATCCTGGATTAGTATATGCCCTAAATCCTGTGAGAGTACCCTTATGAGAAAAGGACACATGAGAAATAGAGAAAATGATATGAAGACAGAGGCAGAGACTGGAGTGACGTGTCTACAAATTAAGAAATGTAATGTGTTCATAAATTAAGAAACTCCTGGAATGAGTGGTCCTGCCAACATTTTGATTTTGGACTTCTGGAATAGAAATTACAGAGAATGAATTTCTTTGTTGTTAGCCACCAAGTTGGTGGTAATTTGTTGTGGCAGCCCTTGGAAACTAACACGGACCTATAAAAATTATCTGCTGTTCCTGTATAAGTTTTTGAAGCATGTGTCTTTTAAGAAACTGGTCCATTGCATCTAAGTTATTATATTTGTGGGCATATGTTTATAAACAGTATTCCTAAAGGAATTATTGTTTAATGTCAGCGGAATCTTTTTTAAATTATGATATTGGTAAATTGTATCTTCTCTCTTTTTCTTGGTTAGTCTGTCTAGAAGTTTATCAATTTTATTGATCTATTTTCAAAAAGCTAGATTTATGTTTCCTGGATTTTTTGTATTATTTTCCTGTTTCAATTTTATTTGATAAGTGGTCTGATTTTTATTATTTCATTTATTTTGCTTGTTTTAGGTATAATATGCTCGTGTTTTATCAAACTCAACCACATATCATCAAACTCATCAAACTTATCATTTTGCTGTTCTGACCAGTTCACAGCTTTAACAGCTTCTGCTCCAGATAAGCAGGCCTCAGCTGTGACTCTCTGGGTATGCCTGTCTTTCCAGATTTAGAGGTAACCATTTGCCCTAAAACTTCATTTATTTGATGGATCAAAAGCAAATCATTGATTTCATTGTGTCCAGTTTTAATTGTTGTAAGGACAGGAGAAAGAGGTTCCAAGTTTTTTACACGCTACAGCTTAAACTGAAAAGGTCTCAGTTATTTTATTTATTTTTTAATTGAGTACTTACTATCTGCCAAATATTATTTAAGTATTGAGGGTTTTACAGTAAGCAGTGCCTCAGTGAGCTTACATTACATTGAAAAAAGAAATAAGCAAGTAGAGAAAATAATAAGGCAACTTCAAATAGTCGAGGTAATGGCTAGAGATAGAGTGATGGGGGGCTAATTTTGCCAGTGTGATGAGGGAAGACTTCCTTAGGAGCATCACTTGAGAGAACTGAATGAAGAAAAATAGCTAGTTCTGTCAAGTTCAAGAAAATAGATTGCCAGTGAAGACACTGAAGAGTGAAGGGCTCTGAGCAGGGTTGAGCTTGCTTTGCTTTGGTAATCCCAAGAAAACCAATGTGGTTGCTGCTAAGAAGCTGGGTGAAAGCTGTAGGAGATGAAGTTGGATGCAGGTGGAGCACTAGGCAGGGATTAGAACATGTAGGTGCTGATGGGAAAGGACTGTAGGCAGAGTTTTAGAGAGAGTCACCCTAGAAACTTGTTTGACAGAACTTCCGCAGGCACTCTAAGAGTAGCCGAAATTCACACACAACAGATAATTTATTGCTACTGTGTTCACGTTTTCCCATTCTTTCTTTCTTTGCAGTAATTATAAAAGTAGGCTAGAAAACATAGAAGGAAATAATTCAAAGATTTTCTTACTTTCCAACATAAACCAGATTTTTCAATGACCGTAAGTACCTGCCTCACCTGTAGAGACGACAGATCAAACTACAAAGCAACATGCACCCAAGCAATCTGAGACTTTATGCTCTTGGCCTTGTTTACATGCAGTTTCTTTGTATCTCTCTCCGACTCTCTATTGCCCTCTCTCTCTCTCTATTTCATCTTCCTTCTGTCCTCTTTCTCTTTTTCTCCCCTCCTTCTTTAAACCTTGTTCTGTCCATCTATCATCATTTATCTATTTAATCTAAACTGATCTAATTTAAGGATCTGCAAAGGTAAATCTGTTAGCTTTGCAACAGTAGCTTGACTAGAGAAACGTTATGCTTCAACAGTAATGACTTGCTATTCTCGAAACGAATTCTGCCTTCTCTGTTCATGCTGTTTCCCTTCCCTTTGGTTTTCTCCACCGTGGCTTTATTCTACAGAAATCCTACCTTTCCTATAGGAGTCAGTTCAAATGTTAGCTTCTCTACAAATGACTCACTGAGAATCAAAATACTAGAGATGACTTTTGGCCTGGGTAGTGTTGAATATGAATAGTGCCTTGGGATAGTTACTCTGACATAGGTGTGCAAGGTAGGTTTAAGATAAAGAAGTAAGACAGAAAACAGCTCAGGTTGGTAAGACTCAGAAAGCATTACTTTTGATAGCCTGCGAGCCATTTTCCTCAACTCCCTGCAGATTTTGTACTTTTTTCCCTAGTCATATGTGTCAGGGGCACAGGTGGTCAGTAATTTTATTACTTAATGAGAACAAATGAGTTCTGGATGTTTGACAGAAGAGGCTGTGTCTCCGTGATGATGACAAAATCAGTAGCTTCATCTCTGGAGTTGAAAGAATACTATGTAAACATGGCTGTGAGTCACACGTATTCAATTTAGACAATTGTATTTGGACGTATGATGATTCTATCTAAAAATGGAATCAGTCAGGGAGAAAAATGGACTTTGAGGCTGAACAAATAAGTCGCTCACCAAAAATTGAAATTTTCATTTTATCCCTGAGTTCTTCTTAGATAAAGCTGTCCGTGTCTCTGAATCTCAAGACAGTTCTTCTCTTTTTTCTCCCTTGTGTCAAATAAGATGCAGTGTTTGAGATTGTGTGTGTGTGTGTGTGTGTGTGTGCATGCACATGCACATGCACATGGATGTGTATTTACCAAAGGTCTACAATGACCCGGATGTGTTTTGTGCATAGCAAGATGCAAGGCAATGTAGCTATTGCTGCATTTGTACATCTGCAGCCTGCATGGCATGCTTTCTCTCTGTCTTACCCACTCCCTCATTCCTTCCTCCTTCTCTTTCCCCTACCCCTCTCTCTCTGTCCACTTTCTCAGTCCAAATCAAAATGAACAGTGATAATAAGATGTGCCTTGTCAAGTTAATTGCACTGCTGAAACCAAACAAAATAGCACTAGGGTTCTTTGGGAATCTGAGTTAACTAACTTTATATCTTCATGTTTGCAAAACTATGATATATACTTCCCTTGTCTTTCAGGCAGAGTTAATCTGAAATGTACATTGCCATTATTGCTTCTAGTGGCATGTAGCCTTTGTTTATGAGCAAGACCATCCTCTAACATGCCTTAAGTTACTGAGGCAGCAATTGTAGGTCAAGACTCAATCTTCAGAACTATATTCCATATATTGTAGTAGTAGTAGTAATAGTAGTCACACTATATATCATTTATTTGGCAATTATTACGTATTATGTACTGTAATGCTTAGCATGATGCTAAGCATTTGATATATAGCATTTAATTTAATACTTTCAATCATCTTCTGCAATGGCAATTTTTTTTTTGCAATGAGGGACTTCAGATATGTACATAGAGCACACAACTTATAAATATGTCAGATCCTGTATTCAATCCCAAGCCTACTGAAATTGTTATTCTAAGGACTTGCTATGCCACCACTCAGAACCTTTAAAAGAACAATTTTTTACTGCTAAGACTAGGATACATATATATAGAGAGAGTGAGCCCATTCTCACTCTTACACCACCTACAAAAACTATATATAAATATATATCCTATATTAATACTATAAACATATACCATATATACTATATATATATATATCTTTATGTTTGTAAAACTATTTTTTCTACTTCCCTTGTCTTTCAGTCAGAGCTAATCTGAAATGTGCACTGTGATTATACATACATGTGCATATACAATAAATGGAATATAGTTCCAAAGATTGAGTCTTGACCTACAATTGCTGCCTCAGTAACTTAGGGCATGTTAGAGGATGGTCCTGCTCATAAACAAAGGCTACATGCCACTAGAAGCAACATATATATGGTATGTATATATAGTACATATATATGGTATATTTTATATATATAGTATATATAGAATATATGTTTACATATAGCATTAATATAGGACATATATTTATACATAGTTTTTGTAGGACGTATAAGAGTGAGAATGGGGCTAATTTTAGGAGATCACTGCAATGGCGTTTTCTGCACTGAATAAAGGAGCAAGAATACATGAAATGTGTAGAGGAAAAGACACACTGAAGTTGCTAAATGAAATTCAATCAACATATATTGATTTCTACTAAATGCAAGGTATGGATAGGCACTACACAAAGGATAATGAATCTGACCCAGTCTTTAACTTCAAGCACAGTCAAAAAGAAAAGATGCTCATACAAATAACAGTTAAGGCCAGATTATTTTAACATGCTGTAACAAAAGATATTTAAAACATGAAAGTCATTACAGAACTAAAATCCCCAATGTCTAGGCTAATGTTCCTAGGTTCTTTATTATGAGGGGCTTTCTTAAATCTCTACCCACAAAGCAGTTATCAGCCAGCACAATGACCTTCCAAGGGCAGGGGGCAAAGGGTTTGAAAGGTGGGCCTTCTTCATCATCTCTTGGAGCAACTCTCAGAGGACAAGATAACCAGATGCCAGCATATGAGGTAGTGTTCCTTAACTGCACTACACTTTATTGGCTGCAATGCCCCAAATACCCTCTGACTCATGGGAAAGAAAAATTCAGTTGCTGCCATTGTTTATGCCGTGGTTTTCCCTCTCAGCCCACAATTACCAGGTTGTGCTAGGCAGGTTGAAATGACTGTAGAGTGCAGCAGTTAAGGGTGTAGCTGAAGCCAAACCCACTTCGTTCCACCACTTATCTCAACAAAATCAGTTTTCTCATTCTCCAAAACGAGCATAATAATAATAATTGATTCAAAGCTTGTGGTATGATAAAGTGAATGAATATGCATTAAACTGATATATTGCCCTAGCTACACAGACCTCATTTTACCCTAAACAATGTACAGACTTGAGCAGTATGCTATTTCATGTGTTTTTGCTTCTTTGCACAATGCTTCCTACATATTCAAAACACTAGAAGTTGCTTCTGCCCATCCCCTTGTATTCCTTACAAGCGTATGTGGCAACCATTACGGCAAATTCACATTTGTCTTGAGAACTGAAGGCAGATGTTGCCTCCTTGAAGCCTGTCTTGCAATCTCCTATGTATTTCTTTTTTTTTTTTTTATTTCTATTGTGCTTTTTACATGCCTCTCTCCTGCAACTTTTTGAGTGTCAATGTGTTTTCCTTATAAGTGTTGGAACACTATAATGACAGTCTTTGTCTTTTTTATTTTTCTAAGCTCAGTATTTTACTTGGTTCCTAGCACATAAAATTGCTCAATAATGTGAAGTAATAAGTGAACATATGATCTGGTGTCAGAATCTGTGGCATTGTTATCTTGTATGAGTCATCTAACATCCCAATACTTAAGTACTTCTTTAGCTCTAGCAAAGAGGAAGTTATCCCTGCTTGTTCCTGTCTACTCTATGCTGTTTTTCTAAAGTTTAAACAGTTAATCATCAAAAACCACTCAGAAGATAAGGGATATGGAACAATGCCACATGGTATCAAAATGCCAAGGTATCCCAAAGAAACCTGCCAATCAGTGGAAAGTCATGGAATGCAGCCTCAAGCACCAAATATTCTAACAGCTGCTGAATCTTGTCTGCATTTCATTCTGGTGTCAGGGATCCTGTGGACCTATCTATGAGCCCTGCCGATTGAGTCTCAGCTCTGTTCACACCTGTTTGGATGTATCATTGAAGAGTGAACATGTAACGCCACTGCACTTAGCTCTGATATTCAATTTCACATGCGTTCTTTATGTACCTAAAGCATTTGCAAATTTTCTATGGTTGTGAATTCTAGTAACACAGGAACTCAAGGCTAGAATTGTCTAAAATGGGCTGGCATTAGCCTTGGAATGCAGTAGTTCATTTTTCAGCCCTTCCTGGGTTCTGGGACATGAATCAACTTGCTCATTAAAGGTTTTCTCATTGCACACTTCCAGCTTTGTCAGATATACTGAGTCAGTTATCTCTTGCCCGTATTGTTTCCAGCATCTGAAATTAATTAACATTTTAAGTTGGCTGTAACTCCTCACTAATTCTCATACTTCCTGCCTTCTTTCTTTACCTTATCCACCTCTTTATTCTTGTACCACTGTTTTGGTGGAGTTTACAAGGAAGCGAGGTAAATGTATTTGTTTTCATTAACATATTTAACTGAGAATCTTTGTATATATTTGGTTCATTATCCTCAAACATTCTCTGGAGATGGACTCAGAAGCCAAAAGTGGACCAAAAAACAGTTGGGTTCTGGGAAGAACAGCTCTCTCCAGTCTGTATCCTGGACTAGATCATCTGAGAGAAACGTTCAAGTCTACTGGCTAATGAAGCCCTCACAATTATAGTCACTATTGCTGGTATACCTCTTACGGAATCAGACAGAGAGATCTCTCAAGAAACTTTACACCCAAATCTGACTGAACCAGAAAAGTGAGAGAACAGGGCTTTACTGGATTGAAGGCTGGTGTCCCTTATAGGATTTAGAGATGGACCCATTTTTCAGCCTTGCCAGTGTACTCTGATCAGGAAGCTTCATTTCCCAAGAGGAAGGAAAAGTCCTTCAATAGGTTTCTGTATGCCAGAGTGCATGTGTCATCTTCACATAGATCTTGTAGAACTGACAAGGTGGAACCAAATACAGGTTCAGCCACTTACAAAATTGAATAACTAGAATGAGGTACCATAGAAGGAAAGTGACTTTATCTTCCAAAGTTAGCAGTGAGGAAGTGGTTCAGGTTCCCACCTTGATGAAACCACTTCAAAATCTCAGGCAAAATGCTAGCGTTTAAGACAGGCAAGTGGCTGGGTGCAGTGGCTCATGCCTGTAATCTTGACTTTGTGATCCAAGGGAGGTGGATCACGAGGTCAGGAGTTTGAGACCAGCCTGACCAACATGGTGAAATCCCATCTATACTGAAAATACAAAAATTAGCCAGGCATGTAATCCCAGCTACTCAAGAGGCTGAGTCAGGAGAATAGCTTGAACCCGGGAGGCGGAGCTTGTAGTGAGCCGAGATTGCCCCACTGCACTCCAGCCTGGGAGACAGAGAGAGATCCCATCTCTACAAAATAAAAAAAAGAAAAGAAGAAGAAGAAGGGCAAGTTTGGTATGGAGGAGAAAGGCATGCAGCATGGAAGACTAGGTGGTATAGGTCTACATGACAAGCTTTGATGACTGATCTTGAGTTATTGCCCATCTAATGAATGGTCTGGTGTCATCTCAGGATCAATCCAATTGTAAATTAGCTGCAGTCTTGACATAATCTCTTGGTTGGGGAGAATTCCATAGTCACCTGGATTGTCTCAAGATGCAGTCTCTGGAACGTCTAAGCAAACATAATTAGATAAGCTAGCAATGCAAGGGAATGCCTGGTGGAGAGTAAATGTTATTATTTCACCACTAAAAAGTTAATACCAAAGGCCACAGAAGGAAAAGGGGGAAAAAGTTAAAAATAGGGTACTTGGTTACAAAAGGACAATACTTAAGCCTCTGACTCTCACTGTTGACTGAATCACCTCATGCTGCCCCAGCCACATCCCTCCTCACTTGGAGCTTTCTTCCTTCTCAGAAGTGCTCTTCGTTTAATTTCTAAAAGGTTAACCTTCTTCAAAATTTTAGCTTTATGTAGCAACTGATTACTTCAGAATTTCTTCCCATGTCCCCAACTCTGTTGGATGATTGAAGATCTTGTCGCAACATGAGACTTTTTGTTTGTTCCTTTGAGAAACAATAAAGGGACACATTCTCCCTGGCCAGGTCTCTGGTTCATGGGTTTTTCCAGAGCTTGCCGCCAAATATTGTCTTTTCACTCTGTAGTTTACAACAAGGTTTTAGAAGTGAAGATGATATTAAAGAATAATAGAACTTGAGACCATTAAAATCAATCAGTTTACTTAGAAAATGCCCACTATATAAGGATGTGTATGTATGTGTGTGTGTGTGTATGTACATAATTATCTCCATCTCCTTATTTCCTTCACTTTTCTGAACTGTTCCCATTTGAATGGATGATGAAATTAAATTGGACTTATTTTTTTTCTTTTGGTAAGTTAGCTAACATTCAATATGCTGAGAAAAGCTAAATAAACCAAGTTGCTTCTTTTAATCATTCAGACTGATATAAACAAGCCCTTTAGCTCCTCATTTTGAATCTTTTCTTCTAAACTGCAGTATATTTGTCCATTTTGAAGGAAGTATTCTTAGAGTCAAACTGTAGCAGTTTCCTAAGATACCAACAGTGAGGGCTCTTCATCCACTCATGCATTTTTCATGCAAAATCTCATAGACAAAAGCAATGGGCTTTCTAATCTGTTCACATTCTTATGATATTACTGTATCTTCCTACTCAATTCCCTTTTGCTAAAAAGAATAGTAATTCCTAGATGATATAGTCTAGCAGAATAATCAACCTGGGCATCTTATAAAGACAGGGTCTTCAAGATATCAATGGCCTCCTTTTCATTTTCCCCACCTTCCTCCTTCTCCTTCTCCTCCTCCTCCTTCTCCTCTTTCTTTATCCTTCTTCTACTACTGATGCCTGGTTTAACTAAAATAATGTTTTCCAAAGAAGTTACTAAGTCTATGTAAAGCTTGAAAAATATAAACATGCAGAGTAGTTTTAACTGTTGTAGTCTTAGTGATAAAAATTAAATATACTTTTAAGACTTGACTCTTCTCTCATTTTCTATCCTCCTCTGCTTTAGAAATCCCAAATTGATTTGTCAAGAAAGATCAAAGAGAAAAGAATATTTTCATTGGGCTTATTGCTTCTCAGGGTGAACAAAAGACAATGAGTTATAGGCAAGAAAAAGACTGCACAGTGATCCATCCAGCTCCATTACATTTTTAAGGGCAACTAATGATAACATTTACTATTTTCCAATTAAATAGAAGCTACAGTATTTCCATTTTGCCCTAATCTCTCTGAGATATATTATAGTCTAGTACCATTGCTTTATTTTGAAAGTCAAGAATTCTTGCTGTTTCTGATTTTTTTCCTCTGTAGCACATAATAGAATGCATTGAGTGCTGTGACCTCAATCACTTAAGTCATCATGGGCACTCTTTTTCAGCCTTTTTGTTCTCTGTCATAAAATGAGGTAACAATATTCTACCAGGTATAAGTTTACCTAGACTTGGAAACAAAGAATTCTGTGTCAGCCTCACTCCAGTTAGCTTACTTGTTTTATACATTTGACTGTGTTTATGTCTGTGTGCATATGTGTGCCAACAGGCATACCTCAGATATATCTATTGGCTTTAGATCACCCCAATAAAAGAGACATCATAGTAACACAAGTCATACACATTGTTTTTTGTTTCCCAGTGCATATGTTATATTTACACTGTACTGGACACTATTAAGTGTGCAATAGCATTCTGTCTAAAAACAAAAGCAACATGCCTACCTTAATTTAAAAATACATTACTGCTAAAATGCTAATGAGCATTGGAGCATCACTATAATCTCCTTGCTGGTGGAGGGTCTTGTCTTGATATTGACAGTTGCCAACTGATTAGAGTGGTGGCTGCTAAAGGTTGAGATGGTCATAGCAAATTCTTAAAACAATAACGGAGTTTGCTTCATCAATGGACTCTTTCATAAAAGATTTCTTTGTGGCATGTCATGCTCCTGCTTGAAAGCATTTTACCCACAGTAGAACTTCTTTCAAAATTGGAGTGCATCCCCTAAACCCTGCCACTGCTTTACAAACTAAGTCTATGTAATAGTCCTAATCCTTTCTTCTAATTTCAATAATGTTTATAGCATCTTCACCAGGAGTAGTTTCCATCTCAAGAAACCACTTTCTTCGTTCATCCATAAGAAACAACTCCTCATCCATTCAAGTTTATCATAATATTGTAGCAGTTCAGTCACATCTTCAGGTTCCACTTCTAATTTTAGTTCTCTGGCTATTTCTACCACATCTGCACTTATTCCACTGAAATATGGAACCTCTCACAGTCATCTATGAAGGTTGGAAACAGTTTCTTCCAAATTCCTTTCAATATTGATATTTTGATCTCCTCCTGTGAATCATGAATATTCTCAATAGCATTTAGGATGATTAACCCTTTCTAGAATATTTTCATATTACTTCACTCAGACTCATTAGAGGAATTACTAACTTTGGCAGCTACAGCCTTAGAAAATGCACTTCTTAAATAAGATTTGAAAGTCAAAATTACACTTTTATCCATGGGCTTCAGAACGGATGTTGGTTAGTAGGCATGGAAATAACATCAGTCTCCTTGTATATCTCCATCAGAGTTCTTGAGTGACTATGAGCAGTAATATTTTGAGAGGAATTTTTTTTGAGAAGTAGGTCTCAACAGTGAGCTTAAAATGTTCAGTCAACTGTGCAGTAAACAGATATGTTGTCATCCAGCCTTTTTGTTCCATGTATACAGCACAGACAGAGTAGATTTAACATAATTCATAAGAGCCCTAGATTTTTAGAATGGTAAGCAAGCATTAGCTTCAACTTATAGGCACCGAGCTGCTTCATCCCCTAGCAAGACTCAGCCTGTCCTTTGAAGCTGTGAAGCCAATTATCAATGTCTCTCTAGCTAGGAGAATCCTAGATGGCATCTTCTTCCAATATAGTATAAAGCTATTTTGTCTTTACTAAAAACCTGTTGTTTAGTGTAGACACCCTCAACAATGATCTTAGCTAAATCTTCTGCAAAGCTTGATGTGGTTTACACATCAGCACTTGCTGCTTTGTCTTGCACTTTTATATTATGGCTTCTTTCTTTAAACTTTGCAAACCAAACTCTGCTAGCTTCAGACTTTTCTCCTGCAGCTTCTCCACTCCTCACAGCCTTCAAAGATTTAAAAAAGGGATCTTGCTCTGGATTAGGATTGGGCTTAAAGAAATATTGTAGCTGGCTTGATCATCTGTGCAGAACATCTCCATATCAGCAATAAGGCTATTTTATTTACTCATGTGTTCACTGGAGTAGAACTTCTAATTTTCTTCAAGAACTTTTTCTTTATATTCACAACTTGCCTAACTGGTTGGCACAAAATACTTAGCTTTCACCCTATCTTGGCTTTAGACATGCTTTTCTCACTAAGTTTAATCATTTCTAGCTTTGGATTTAAAGTAAGAGATATGTAACTGTTCTATTCACTTGAACACCTAGAGGCCATTGTAGGATTATTTAGTAGCCTGATTTCAAAATTGTGTATCTCAGGTAATAGAGAGGCCCAAGGAGAGTAAGAGAGACAAGAGAATGGCTGGCTGGTGGAGCAGTCAGGATACACACAACATTTATTGACTAAAGTCCTTGTCTTAAATGAGTGCAGTTTGTGGCACCCAAGACAACTACACTAGTAACACCAAAATCACTGATGACAGATCACCACGGATATAATAATAATGAACACATTTGGTGTATTGTGAGAATTACCAAAATGTGACACAGGGATACTAAATGATCACATACTGTTGGAAAAATGCACCAACAGATTTAACTCAGGGTTGCCACAAACCTTAAATTTATAAAACATGCAATATCTGCAAAGCACAATAAAAGGAGATATGCCTGTATATATGTATTTATTTATTTACATCTGTGTCTGTGTGTATGTGTGTGTGTGTGTGTGTGTGTGTGTGTGTGTCTGCATCTGTGTATGGGGAGGAGAGAAGAAAAGAAGCAGAGACAGAGATCGAAGAGCAAACAAATCATATAGAAAAGAGGCTTAGGATCAATGTGTGTGTCTATGTTTATATCTGTTTATTTGTGTATACACATAAACATATCCACCTATAATGTCACTGTGGCAGAAAACCAAAACCAACAATGATTACACCAACATAACAGGAAGATGTTCTGAAAAGAAACAATTTTTCTTTACCTTTACAGGGGCACAGGGTAAGAAAACACAACCAATTTAATGCAAGAACATTGCCATTTTGTTTCTTCAATGTGAGCACTGCACAGAAGGTAGAATTAGGCTCACCTGAATATATTACATGAACATTTGCCAGTTTGATCTTTGCACAGTACAAGCATTTCATGAATTAATGTCAACTCTTGTTCTTTTCCTGATGTTGTCAAATTCCTGTCATTAAAAAAAAAAAAGTCCAGCTATTTAATGGAGAAAAAACAGTGTAGCACAGGGTATAATTTTGGAAATAAAAACAGTCCTTAATGATAGCTGTGGGGTGTGTGTGTGTGTGTGTGTGTATGTGTGTGTATGTGTGTATGTGTGGGGAGGGAGAGAGAGAAAAGTGCAGGGAGGTATAAGATATAAGATTAATCACATTAAACAGTATTTCATATCATGAAAATACATACGATTTTTGTAGGAATAGCTGCCTGATTTTGAGACCTGAAAAAGAGATTTATTTGAATGGGTCTAGACTGCAACAAAACAAACGGATCAAGTTCTTGGCTGCCCCTGAATGCTCATTGAGCAAAATGAGTCAGCTTTAGGGCAGTTGATCAAGAGATTTAAAAGGCATTTGTCTTATCTCAGGCAATATAAATCTGTGGAAAATGTAAAATAATATTACTAAATATTTTGTTAACTTTATTAACATTTTCTTTTGGGAATTATAACCAGAATCTATCATTTACTCTATAAAGAGAAGGATAATCTATGGAGGTATTTATTTCTATTTTGTTTTCATTATTGTAGCAGGTGAAAAATAACAGAAACCATCATCTCTCTCAAATCCCTCTGAACTTTTTGGACGATATTTTCACTTCTCACTATAAAAAGCAGCTCATAATGTATATTTAAGACCCAAAGCAGTCACTGCCAGACACTCCAAATATAGCAATTCTTCATGGAGGCTTTAGTCGCAAGGGAAAGGAAAGAAAGAGTTCCTCGGATATGGAACGCAAAGGTGAGCCAATTATGGCAGAACATTTTTTATCGGTTCTCTAAGATTGGGAAAGAAACAAATTGATATGAATGGGAGACATATGGCCAGTTCCACTGCAGTGCTGCTTCAAAGTACAGGACCATTTATGGGATGACAAGGTAACCCCAAGTACAGTGAGAAGAAGTGGAGTCAGCAGGAATGTCTAAGGCCCTGGGATCTGGGATAAAAATTCTCCATAATTGGGATGGGCCTAAAAACAGCTGAACTTCTCTCTTACATGAAATTATATATACTAGAATTTTGAATGGATCATTGATGTCAAATATGGAATGAAGACAGATGCCCCTTCCTTGCATATTCTTGAATGCAGAGTCCCTAAAATTTGAATATTCTTGAATAGGGGAAGAGCTCCCATAGCTCATGACTGTTTCCACCAGCTGATGCATTTGGGATCTCTTACCTGCTTTATGTGAGTTGATAAAAGGAAGGACTGTGATGTTTTTCACAACTGAGATGTGAAGTAAAATTTATAGCAGTTATGGCATTTATTTTGCATCCAGGCAGATCTATAAGAGTAATACTATAAATTAGATGTTCTCTTTCACTAGCTTACGTTTCAGGAGCTTACGTTGTCATGGAAGATGAATCATCAATTGCAATACTGAGTTATTGGGTCACTAATAAAACAGAGGTCAGTCCAAAGAGCTATGGAGTGAGCTGGAGACAGGTAAGGAGGAAAAGCTTTCTCAGGTGAGGCAACAGGAGATCAATCTTAAAAGATGACTAGATGTATTGCAAAGTCATTCATGGGAATAAGAAACACAAATCTTGAGTGAGCTGAAGGAAAAGATGATGAATTCTGCTTTGGGCCCTGAAGTTGAAGTTGCTGTGGATTATACAGCAAAGGATCTTCAGCAGGCAGGTAAGTGTTTAGGTGTGTATGTCAAGGGAAAGGTAAGAACTGGAACTATGGGTGAGTTATCAACATGTCAGTGATGCTGGAAGTCATGAGAGTACTTGAAGTGGTCCAAGCAAAAGGGGTCCACTGAGAAAAATTTCCCTGCAGAACACTTACACTTAAGGATTGTAGTATTAGGTGCCTTGGGCTATCAACACTCTGAGAGTCTGCAGGGTGAACTGAACCTCTTCACACCTTTGTCCACTTCTGCACATACTTTAGCTTGTGTTTTTCTCCTCCTTACCAAGTCCTCCACTGCTTTTATTTTTTCACATCTTATTGATATTTCTTATTCACTGATGTTCCCATTCAGATTAGTTCAGATTTACAGGTTGATACTTTGTACACTCCTTTGTGTAATAAAGAGTCTGATTTAAAAAAAAAAAATTACGACAGCTTTTAAGCCTCATTCTTCTTGCCCTCTGCCCCACATTTGGGCAACATGATTAAAAAAAAAAGCCTGGGTGTTTCCCCCTTTGCCACTGAGGTGAAGTTCAAACCATGTGCAAGTACCCTAACCTCACTCCCACTCTTAAACAATAAAAACCCCAAGCCAGTCTCCTTTTTCTGATCTCTCAAGCCACTTGCAGATCACTTTGGAGCTACCTTGATCTCCTCCGAAAGAGGAGAGAATATATACATACCTCTCATTATCTAAGAAAAAAGCCTTTGCATACTCTCTTGGTGCGTGTGTGGTGTCGTCAGTGTCAACATGTGAACCAGGTTTTGGGGGGGGTGTGTCCATCTTGTCTCAATGGATCAGATAAAATACTTCACTGACATTTTAGTCAGATCTTCATATGGAGAGGAAATATATTCAGATGCCCAAATCACCACTTTAATGAATGCCTTTCTGATGCCAATAATTCCAGGTCTCTGGGTTGTGATTGAAAAAAAAAATGATGCAATCATATTTGTTCACCACCTGGCCTAAAGTTTTATTGGGATTCCAGGTGGGTGGGAGTCCATAAACACATGTTTTTATATTATAGTTTGATGATTATAGTTTTATGGGCTACACAGATGAGGTGAGAGTTCAAATAAGAATGTAAGAAGGAAACATATTGATAGATTTGGATGATCAGCTGCTGTGTGTACATCTCTTGTTCTTCCAGGTATTTTTTATTTAAAGGAGCCACAGAATCAGTGTTGTCCTGAAATGCGTTCTTTAGGCCCTAGAATTTACACATCTATTCTTTATCCCCATATTGACATTATACCTAACAGAATCCAATATGACCAGGAGGCAGAGAAATATACAGAGCTAATACATTTAGAAAAGTGTTCATGAGTTGGGTGGGACTAAAGCAACTCAGAACTCAAACATATCCTTGATACTGACAGTATCTCTACAATGCCAGAATGATAAACTGAGGGGTCCCAGGCTTGGCTCATTAATCCTGCCTAAATTTTCACATCATCTGAGAGGTATAATCAGCTACTCTTTTTGAAAAACTTTTTTTCTAGAAGTGCAAAATCATAAATATAGCAGTGAAATGTCTCAAGAGACCCAGTACAGTCTTGGGTCGGTATCCCAGTCAGTCTAAGTAGTACTGAGTTAGCAATGCTCAGATTTGACCCACATATAAAAAGGACAGTAACCTTGCTCTCATAAGCACTGTATTACAACTAAGGTAAGCTAACAGATCTGAATTTCCAAATTATGTATTTCCTAGCTCCTTAGAACCAAGACTCTACTCTGAGTCTCCAGATAAAGTTAGCATCCTGTAATAGTAATGAGCATGCTTTATGCAGAATTAACTAGCTGCTTTCATAGGAGAAAGAATATTAGAAAACTAAAACCTATTGAAAACTAAAACCTATTGAAAGTGAATCTCAATAAAAGTGAGGTTATGTGGGCTATCACTAAGGGATTATCCCCCAAATTTCATTTAATGTGGCCATTATTTTTTATAATGAAATCTCCAAATTTAAAGCTAAATGAAAGCCTCTTGGCTTAAGACTGGTACAGGGATGAGACAAAGGCAGAGCTTAGTCTAAAGAAATAGGAAAGACCAGGTTGTTAATGGCCTTGAATGTTAGTTTTAAAAATTTATAATTAATTTGTAGGAAATGGATGGGTGGAGGGTAGCTTAAAAAATTAAAGCGAAAGTGACATGGTTAGGATACAATTAAGAAAAATAACTATGTTGCTCCATGTAAAATATTTGCTTAGAAAGGTTTGAAAGTGGAAGCCAGGAGATCAGATGGGTGCCTCTGACAACAATTAAGCCAAGAGATGTTGAAGGTCTGACCCAAGGCAGTGACACTGGAGATGGGAAGGAAGAGGTGAATTGGATATATATTTGGAGAGGGGTTTGAATTTAGTTTGACTGTGGAAGGCTGGCAAAAAGAGCAGCATGAGAATGAATTCTAGATTCTGATTTGCAACAATGAGTGGATAATTATACCAGAGAGAGACAGAGAGAGAGAGAAGGGGGTTGGGGGGGAGAGAGAGAGAGAGAAAGAGAGATTGAAAGAGAGGAAACGGGGGGGGCGGAGAGAGAGAGAGAATTTGAATTGGTTTATTTTTTTAAAAAACCTAAAAATCATAGTTACCATATATTAAATGATATTGGGTACCAGACAATGTTTAAAGTCTTTTACATAGTTACTTTTATTTAATCCTCACATCCTCACAATGTCCTCGATGGGGATGGGTTAGTTCCCAATTTTATAGTTTAAAAAACTAGAGTTTAGCAAGATTAATTACTTCCCTGAGGTCACCAGCTAATAAATTGTGGATACAGGTTTCACATACAAATGTGCCTAATTTCAAGGCAGTTTCTATTTCTTCAGTTCTGCCAATGATAATGAGTTATTTTGATGAACATGCAGCAGAGATACTTCTCCTGCTCTGTGTTCATTAATTAATTCATTTATTCAGCAAAATTCATTTATTCAGCAACAATTACAAAAAAAATACATAGACAAGATCTTTTTTCAGACTGTTTCAACTAGAGAAAACAGTTTTCTATTAAGTTGCCATATTTTGCCTGCAGTGCCCATTCAGTAATGTGCTTTCCACTCTGTTCTGATGAATTATTACAAATCAGTGCTAGCTACTATGGGTAGTAATAATAGTAGCATGTGTGTTAGTAATAGACATCCAAATCTGAGTGTAATACTCATGTTTAAAATTTCACATTTATAGTATAAATTATAAATCCTCTGTAATATCATCTTCTAGCCCATATTGAACACTAATATGAGGCTTGGCAAAGAGGGCGAAGAGCAGCTGAAATCTAGTCCAATTTCCCCTTGCCAAGCATCAGTCCACAGTTCCATTGTTCCTTTTTCACTGTCAACTCCCTCAAATGACACATCAATGCAACTGTGTCCCAAAGGGAGGGAGTGTTATTCCAAATTCTCACAAAATTGCCTTGTAGGCTAGGGGTGACCACAGCTGGTTTGGGTGCCTACCTGTGCACCCTGACTACAGCTTCTGAATGAAGGAGTAGAGTCAGTACTGCAGTTTACCTGAGATTAGCTTTTTAAAAGAAAACATTCTAAGGATGGATACAAATACATTTGCCTTTTGGCTATTTACAGGTTTTCAGGTGTAGCTAATGGATAGAATTGAAAAAAAATAGGATTAAAGAGGCAAGTTGAAGCATGTTACTCTACATGCCATCACATTTCTCCTAATTACTAATAATAACAATAATGTCACACCATTATGGCTGTTCTCTGTATATCGTTGCTACTATTTTCAGACTACAAATGAATCATGGCTTGGAACTTCACAGTGGGAGAATTTTGAGGACTTTATCACATCATGCCCTGAATGGAAAAAAAAAAAAAAGAAGAAGCCTTCATCTTATTGTTAAAAAAAAAGTGTGCCTAAGTCTGTCTGAATTCGTATTCTCATGGCAACATATTCTGAAACTAAAAGCTGCACCAAAATAGTACAAAACATCCGGAGGTGACATTATAATGGGGTCAGTGTTTGACCACCAGCCAATGGAAAAGAAATGATATATATAGAAAACATATTCTATGTACCCCATTGGATGTATTTTCTCCTTTTACTCATGCCTCTCTGCTGGAGTTCCATTTTCCTGATTTTCTCACTGCTGCCCTTCATGACCATGAAACCTTTGTTCACCCATCCATTCAGCATGCTTCCCATTTCTTTCAAGTACCTCTTTGAAGTTTATTAAAGCCACTTCTCTTACAATCTTTTTAGTTTTTCCCTTAAGTAGTCTCTAAACCTGAAAGTCCCTGAGCTTGGTCATTCTGGTTACTCTAAAGTGGTGCCTGCAGATAACAGGTATTCCAATGACTATACCTAGCTTAATGATTCTCAAATTATTCACATAGGCAGTCAGTATCATGAGGTCCTTGGGGAGTCATCACAAAATGACTAAAAATTCAAATAAATGGTGAGAGTCACAATTCAGTTGTTTTAGATGGATCTGATGTGAATGCTCTGAGCTTGAAAAGTCAGGCTCCTATGGTTAATGGGGAAATTGCTCTTTTATTAGATGCCATGGAGACTGAAATGGGAGATTAGTGACTTTGCTTCTGGTATGGCAGTCAAAGAAAATTAGACCAACCATATTGCTGAAGACAATTAGAATCACTGGAAATAAAGTCTGTTTAAAGACACTGGATTGATAGCAAAGCTATCGAGAATTCCCACACACACACACACACACAGAAAGACCTAGAAAAACATGAAAACACAGAGATGTCAGACTGCCACTTGAGGCTGCTTTTCTTCTGAAGCCCTCTGCAGAATTTAGTAGACCAAGAAACTGAGAAACTGAGCCGTGCATCTGCTAACCTCACGAGTTTGTGTGTGTGTTGGGGGCAGGGGATAAAAATTGAATTACCAATTTGTCAAGTATAAAATTTCACATTTTGGATTAGAATAAAGGTAAACAAAATTTTTCTGTAAAGAATCAGATAGCAAAGATTTTTGCCTCTGCAGGCCATACCATCTCTGTTGCAACTACTCAGTTTTGTTATTATAACATGAAATTAGCTGCAGATGATTCATAAATGGGTGTGCCTGTGTCCCAATAAAACTTTATTGCAATACCAGGCAGTAGGGCTTCTTGCCAACAAAGAGGTATAACCTAGGAAGGGAAAACTGGAATTAGAAGTGCTTTTACATCGACTACATCTCAGCTTCAATTCACATCAATCCCTGAAATTAGACTAAGGTGATCGTGATTATCGTGGTTCTAGGCACTTGCCAAATATGAATTCAAATCATATCTAGAGGAAGACATGATGTAATAACCTAATGTATTTCTATATTTTTAATGCTTTAAGATAATTGTATTTTCAACTGCAGTGTTAAGAAATAATACAGAGAGATGCTGTATACCCTTCAGTTTCTCCCAATGGTAACATCTTGCATAACTATAGTACAATATCATAACCAGGAAATTGACAATGTTACAATCCCCTCACCTATTTAGAAATCACCAGTTTTACATGCACTCAGTGTATGCATATTCATTTATTCATGTGTATTCATTATAATATTATCACATGGGCAAGTACATGTGACCCCTGCCACAGTCAAGATAGAGAAAAGTTCCATTAAAAGGGTTTCTCATGCCATCCTTTTATCGGCACAAGCACCTTACACTGCCATTCCTCCTTACTGCCTGGCAACCACTAATTTTTCTCCATCTCTATCACTTTGTCATTTAAAAAGATTATGTGAGTGGAGTCATACAGTATGTAACTATATTAATTTTTCGGGGCTGTCACGACAAAATACCATGGACTGGGTAGCTTAAACAAAAGAAATGTATTTGCTGACAGTTCCGGAGGCTAGAAGTCCAGGACCAAAGTCTTGGCAGGTCTGAATTCTCCTGAAGCCTATCTTCTTAACTTGAAGATTGCTACCTTGTAGCTGTGTTCCCATCTGGTCTTTCCTCTGTGCACAGGCACCCCTGGTGTCTCTTCCTTTTCTTGTAAAGACACTAGTCATATTGGATTAGAGTCCCACCCTAATGGCCACATGTTAACTTAATCACCTCTTTAAAGGCCTTATCTCCCAACAGGGTTACACTTTGAGGAACTGGGTGTTGGGACTTTACCATATATGTATGGGAGGATCACAGTTTAACCCATAACAGTAGCCTTTTGAGATTGGCTTTCTTACTTAGCACAGTGACATTGAGATCTATCCAAGTTGGTGCGTGTATCAATAGTTTGTTCCTTTTATTGATGAATAGTATTCTATAGTACCTGTGTAGCACAGTATTTTTGACCATTCACCTCCTAAAGGACATTGGGTGGTTCATAGTTTTGAGCTATAACAAATAAAGCTGCTATTAACACTCAGTGCATGTTTTGTTATGAATATAAGTTTCTCTGAGATCAATATCCAAGAGCAATTGTTGAGTGTATGTGGTAAGCACTTGTTTAGGTTTAAGAAGCATATTTAGTAAGAAACTGCCATACTCTTTCCCAGAGTGACTGTGCCATTTTACATGTCCAACAGCAATGTTCGAGTGATCTAATTTCTCCAGACACTCACCAAATGCCATGTTATCACTTTTAATTTTGTAATTCTGATAATGTATTGTGGTTTTAATTTTTATTTCTCTAATGTCTAACAATGTTGAACATCTTTTCACATGATTACTTGTCATCTGTATATACTTCAGTGAAATGTCTGTTAATGTCCTTGTTCATTTCTTATTGGGTTGCTTGCTTGCGATTTTATTATTATATATTCTAGACATTAGTTCTTCATTGGATATGTGGTTTGCAAGTATTTTTTCATTGTTGATAGCTTGTCTTTGCAACCTCCTCATGGAATTTTTCATAGAATAAAGGTTTTAAATTTTGATAAGGTAAAATGTATCAATTTTTCTTTTTTCAGAACTTGTTTTTCATGTCAAATATAAGAATTTTTTCCTGGGCTCTGAAGATTTACTCCTGTGTATTTTTCCAAAAGTTTTAAAGTTAGTATAAAATTACATTTTACATTCAATGAGACCTGTTTTTAGCGCATTTTTTGTATAAGATATGAAGTTTAGTTTAAGGTTTGCTTTATTACTGTGGTTGCATTTATATCTGCCATTTTGGTATTTGATTTCTATTTATCTCTTGTTTTTTGAGTCTCTCTATTTCTAACTTATCTCCTGCTTTGCATTAAATAAATTTTTTAGTGTACCACTTTTATTTCTGTTGAGTTTTACCATATTTTTTAGCGATTTTCTTATCGGTTGCTCTAGAGAATAAAATATCTATCTTAATTTATTACAATTGACTTCAGAAAACTAGCAACAAATCAGAAAAAATAAAGATTTTTCTCCTGTATATCTCCTTTCCTTTCCCATAATTTATGCCTTCATTGTGTTCAATATGTATGTGTTATGCACCAACAATACAGTGTTACAATTACTGCTTTATCTCATTTTATGTATTTTAAACAAGCCATAAATATGTAAGACAATAGTCATAGAGTTTTAAAAAATTATTTATATATTTTTTGTTTTCCATCTGCCTTATTTCCCATGGATACAAGTTATCATCTAGAGTTACTTCCTTTAAGCCAATGAGCTTTTTCTTTAATTATTTTTTTGTAGATACTCACAAGCTGATCCTAAAAGTTATACAAAAAGAAAGAGGAACTATAATAGTTGAAACAATTCGGAAAAAGAGAAGCAATGTTTGTGGACTCAAATTAAATGATTTCAAGACTTACTGTCAACTATAGCAATCAAGACAGTGTGATGTTGGTAAAAGGTAGACATGTAGGTCAGTGACAAAGGGACATCCCAGGAATATATGCAATGGAATAAACTGATGTTTTGATAAAGGATCAAAGGCAATAAAATACAGTCTTTTAAGAAAATAGTACTCATATAATTGGATACTTATATGCAAAAATAAAGCTCAACATTTACATCACATTTCATAAGAAGATGAACCAAAAATGAGTCACAGATTTCAAAATAAAACACAAAATTTTTAAATTTCTAGAAAAAACGTAGGAGAAAATCTGTGTAATCTTGGATTTCTCGATGAATTTTTAGATACAAGATCAAAGGCATGTTCTGTTAAAAAATGAAAAATTATATTTTTTCAAAATTAACAACTTTTGCTCTAAAATGACACTCAAAAGAATGAAAAGATGATATATAGATGGGCAGATATATTTGCAAGTCATATAACTGATAAAGTACTTATATCAAGAATAGATAAAGAACTCTCACAACTCGTATAGAAACAAACTGCCTAATTAGAAAAATGGGCAAAAGATCTGAATAGACATTTCCATTAAAGAAGATGCCAGTTATGTTAATGAAAAGATGCTCAATATCACTAGTTATTGACAAATGCAAATAAAATCATAATACAATATTACTACATATTATAATGAATAAAATAATAATAATCCAAAATCCACCAATACCACATGTTGGTAGGCAATAGGAAAAAGCTCAGTCATTTCTGGTAAGAATGCAAAATGGCACAGTCACTGGGAAACATTTTTGGCAGTTTTTTTCAAAATGAACTTACCATATGACCCAACAATCCCCCTGCTAATTATTTACTTAGGAGTAATGAAACGTTATCTTCATACAAATAATGTATGTGGATGTTTTTACCTACTTTTTTCTTATATTTGCCAAACACTGGAAACATATTTGATGTCTTCAGCAGAATAGGTAAGCAAATTTGGCACATAGATACAATGAAATTCTACTTAGCAATAAAAATAAATGACTCATTGATTCACCCTCCAACCTGTATAAATTTTAAATACATTGTGCTAAATGCAATAAACCAGATACCAAAGACTATATATTGTATGAGTTCATTGATATGATATTCTGAAAAAGGTGAACATATAAGGATTGGGGGAGTATGGCTATGGAGGGGTCTACAGGGGAAATTTTTGGGGTGAGAAAATTGTGTGATACTGAGGTGTAAATGTAAACACAAAAATTACAGTAACAATGGGAAGAAGTATTAAAAGAAAGGAAGGAAAGCAGAGTGATGTAAATAGAGTGATATAAATCATACAGGACTGGAATAAGTAAAATAAACAGAATAAAGTACCTTATGATGGCAAAAAAGGTTATTCCACTAGGCCATAATCCACCCATATATTTTATACATGACATATCTAATATAAAATGACTCAGAAAAGTCAAAAACAAAATGGTGGGTAAAAAATAGGCAAATGCAAATTAAGGGAAATAAAATACTGAGATACTAATTGACATGGTTAAAATCAAGCTTCAAAGTGTGGAACAGCAACAAGAACATAATAAAGTTATGATTACAAAGAATATCTAAACTTTCATAAGTTTCTCTGCAACAAATTTTTTTCAAAATGTGTAAAGCAAAAACTCCATAATGCATAAAGCAAAATCCAAGGAGAGAAATAAAACAAGACATAATAGCAGGAAACCCCATTTATATCTCCTGGTTTATGATAGATCAGGCAGAATGAAAATAAGTAAGACTATAAAAGTATAAATCACAAATGTATTAAAATAGGTATAGTGGGTGTTTTTATTAGCCTTTATAATGTAAAAGAAGAGAATCTACTTCCTTTTCAAATATAATGAAAAATTTACAAAATTTGACTATTATGCAAAAATGAAATCTGACACAACAATGCAGAAAATACTCTTTAGATCACAATGCTGGAAAGCTAAACATTAAATTAAAAATGGAAGAAAAAAATGTCACCACTTGGAAATTTAAGCATATGAATTAATTATACTTTACTAGAAAAATGAAAGTTACCCAAACTTACCTAAGGATAAATGAAAAATCCATGCAAATCATTATTGCAGAGGATGTTCAGAAATGTAGCAATAATCTATTAGACCAATTAAACACTAGTCCCAGACAATTTCTTCCAAATTTTAAATATAATATACCTCTAATGGGATTTAAACTTTGCCAAACAGAGATAAAAGTTTGCAATCATGTTGTATGAATCCTAGATAGCATTAATAATAATATCTAAGACATAGAACAATCTAATTTTTGAATATTGAGGCAAAACAATAATTTATTTTAAAAGATAATTCACTATTATATAAAAATAATAACATAAGTGGTACAGAGGTAACTGGATATTTACACGCAAAGAATAAAGTTGAATCCTTCCCTTATACAGCGTAGAAAAGTTAATTATCTCAAAGTGCATCATTGTCAAAAATGAAAAGCTAAAACTGCAAAACTTTTTTTTTTTAATTGTAGTAAATCTTTATCATCTTGGATTAGGGCCTGGGTTCTTGGTACAACAGTACAAGTGACAAAAGAAAAATAGGTAAATTTGAGTTTCTCAAAATTAGATGATTTTATAAAGGACACCATGCAAAAGTGAAGAGACAATCCGTTGAACATATACACACAAGGAGAAAGTATTTGCAAATTACATATCTGATAAGAGACTTCCATCAAGAATACGTAAAGAATGCTTATAATTCAATAAAACATAATCCATTTTAAAAATAAGCAAAGAATCTGAATATTTATTTTTCAAAGGAAATATACAAATGTGCAACAAGCACATGAAAAGATTCTCAACATTATTAGTCATTAAGGAAATTCAAATCAAAACCAACTTAGGTACCACTTCACACCTGCTATTTAGTATGACTACGGATAAAAAAAATGATAGACAATAACATATCTTGGCAAGGATGTAGAGAAACTGGAAGTCTCATATATTCCTGATTAGACTGTAAAATGGTATAGCCACTTTGGAAAACCATTTGACAGAACCTCAAAGTATTAAACATAAAGTTATTATATGACCCAGAAATTTCACTTCTAAGTCTTTACCCAAAAAATAACATATGCCTACACAAAATCTTATACATGAATGTCCATGGCAGCATTGTTATTAACCAGAATGTGGAAACAACCCAAATGTCTATCAGATGTTGAAGGGATAATCAAAGTGTGCTATATCCATACAGTGGATATGAGATTGTCAGAATTTTGCTTGGTTAAAAAATAAAAGCATGTAAAAAAGTAAAATGCTTTTTTTCCTTGAAAGTTTCAATATTTTTCAGATATCCATTCCCCATGTTAATGCATAAATGTAAAATGTCCCCAAACCCAAGCTTTTTTTTTTTTTTTTTTTTTTAAAGAAACCAGTAGAGCTACATTTAGAATTAATCTGTAAAAATAAGTAGAAATACTCCTGGGAAAGTTCTGAAAAATAAGAATAAGGAAGAGGAACTTGCCCAATCAGATTTTAAAACATATGTAAGTATACAATAATTTAAAAACATAGAAATAATGCATTATCCAAAAATAGACATAAATATATGTCAGAATTAATTTTATGATGGAGATAGCATTTTAGTCATTTGAGACAAAAGGCAACCGACAAATCAATTTTAAAAAATCAATAAAGCTGGAATGCTGCTTTATTTCTAGTATTAAAATAAATTCCAGGTAGTGGACAGAATTTTTTAGATACTGAAACAAAACCATGAAAGTTTTAAAAATAAGAACAAGAGGCTTTTGCTTTATTTTTATGACAATAATTTTGCAGTTGGAGATGATTTTGTAAGAATAGCAAAATAGTGTATACAAGGAAAAGAAAAATATGTATGCATATTAAAATCTATCATAAAAAGTCAAATCAACATTTTAAAAATTTTAATTACCTGTAACAGAGAACTAATTGTCTTATTATGGAAATAACTCTCACTAATTACTAAGAAAATGACTCATACCCTAACAGAAAATGGGAAGTCAAATGGATTTTATTATTAAAATATGCTTATCTTAACAAAATCTTCAAATTTCCTAAAATGCAATTTAAACCCATAATCAGTACACCCGTTTCACCTATGGGATTTGGAGATACCTGCCAGGTAGAAGCCACTTTCCTGTATGGAAGCTGAAGTAGTCATATGTGTCCTCTCCTCACTCAGAGGACAAGTGACTTCTGCAAATCAGGAGCTGGCTTCCATAATTTTATCTTCTTAAGTTGTTGTCACAAGGGTAGTAAGGCAGTTCAGAGATGCTTTGTTTCATTGTAATGACTCGAATGAATGAATTGTTCTACTGAAACCCTTCCCTAGCATTCTTGCTGCCCAGGCCTCTGAAGTTTAATTGATTCCTGCTCATCTTCAAATTCCTCTCCCAGGTTCCATTCATCTCCATCAGAAAAATATAGCCCCTCAATTCACTCTTTTTTAGCTTTTTAAGGTAACCAGGTTTGGTTTCTGTTACTTGTAACCAAGACTTTTGAAAGACACAGAAATAATCACATATATGTAAGGATAAATATACAAGGTTGTTTACTGCACCTGATATGGTTTGGCTGTGTCCCCACCTGAATCTCATCTCAAATTGTAATAGGAATTGTAATTGCCACGTGTTGGGGAGGGACCTGGTGGGAGGTGATTGGATCATGGGGGGCAGTTTCCCCCGTGCTGTTCTCGAGATAGTGAGTGAGTTCTCGTGAGACCTGATGGTTTTATAAGGGCCTCTTCCCTCTTCGGGCTCTCTCCGCCACCTTGCTAAAAAAGTACTTGCTGCTTCCTTGCCTTCCGCCATGATTGTAAGTTTCCCGAGGCCTCTCCAGCCGTGTGAAACTGTAAGTCCTTTTTAAATTGCCCAGTCTCGGGTATTTCTTTATAGCAGGGTGAGGATGGACTAATACAACACCTTTGTTTATAATAGCTGAAATTTGGCGTAAAAACTCAAATGCCATCAATTTTAAAAAATTACTTAATTGAAGATAGAAAAAGAAGATAAACCTTATTACTTTGTAAAAGAAATAAAAGACAGAAAATTTGGAAAAAGGAAATAATCAAACTTAAAGGTTTCACCAGACATATTGAACTGTAACATCATCTGATGTGTAAACAGACTGTAGCCTACTCAATTTTTACCTAGCAGTCTCAGCCCACCACCAGCAGTCAACTGTTGAAGGCAGATTCAAATTAGCGGATGGCTCAGCTGTAAGGAATCCAGCTGTTTCTGTGCCTCAGTTCCATTATCTGTAAATCACTTTTCTTTCTCTGTCGCTAAAAGTTATCTGACGACGTGACAGCCCTGGGGCCACTTTGAACTTATTCTGGTTCTGGGAATCAGTCTTTGTTCAGTTAAACTCTGTTAAATTTTATTATTCTAAACTTTTTCTTTAAACAATATCCGAAGTTCAAAACCTAAGAGTTTATTATGTTACCTTAAGTCGACTACGTAACCTAATAATAGCTCATTATTTTCAGACTATAAATTAGAAATGAGAAAGTTCAACCTTTTTGTAGTGATAAACCATGCACTTCAGTTTTTTTTCTCCAAGGCAAGTTAACAATTTATTTTCGCCCTGATTACATCTTTTAATCAGAAATAGGTAATTATCTCGAAGTTATATTACTATAATTCAAAACAAATCATTTCAAATTGGAGGGGCTACAATTCAAGGGATTTGGGGGCTAATCAAGGAAAATAATCTACCACGAGGTGGCAGTAGCGCACACAAGCTTTATTGAGTTGCTTTGACAGGTTTGCATGCAGGCAAGTCCTTGGTAGCAAGTATCTTTCTCCTAGGCTAGAGGCAGTGGGGGTTTCTATTCAGAGGAGGAAGAGAAAAAGGGAATTCCTGGTGAGAGGAAGATCAGAAAAAGGGTTTATGTGTCTGAATAATGTCTGCTCAACAGCACCAGAAATTATTCTCATCTATGGCTAGCAGATTTTTACCATTGTATTCAAAGCAGGCAGGTTTTAAATGGCTAAAATATGGTTGTTTGGGCTATGTTTAAAACAATTTTATGTATAAAAATTTCAGTTATAGTGAAGAAGTAAGCAACCTCGGGGCCAACACAGAAAAGTCATCTTTGGCTCACTTGTATATAACAGGTTTTAGTGGGATTATATGCCTTATCTATATAAAAGTATAACTGTATTAGAACCCACTTTTGTATAATTTTTGTGTTCTGTGGTAAATTTGAGGACAGAAAGAAGAGTGAGCTAAAACAGTTGGAAATACCTTCTATAAGGAAGCCAATATACTTTGGGGCTTGGGCAATGTCCCAGCCCGAACATTCAGGCATGTGTGACATAATGCCTACTCTCAGGGCATTCTTCAGTCTATAATTTACCATTACGACTCACACAAAATGATTTACAGTACTTCTGAACCCACTCACACAAATTAAACGTGTTTTTAAATATCATAAATGAGAAATTGGAAAGATTCCCCTTTGCTTATCTACAACGTTGGCTGCAGAAACCTACAATTAATGAGCACCAAGTAAATTTTCCTGACTTTTCAGGTATATACCAATTGAAGGTGACACTCTTGGAACAAAAAGAACAGGAAAGTTATTACAAAAAGTTCTAGCTATCCAACAATGTTGATTCTGAACCATTGAGCTATGTCATATCTTAAGAATTCTTCGGAAGGCATATTCTGAAATTCACTCTGGCTTTGAGTATTAGACCTTGTCTCAGACTTCTCTGCAATTTTTACATGTCTTGTCTTCTATTCAAATCATCTGGAGATGTTATCTTTTTTTTTTTTTTTTAAAAAGCTCATGTAAGCATCTGGTAAAAATTCAAATATTATAAAGAATATACAGTGAAAACTTAGTCTTCCTTGTAAGCTTGACTTTCAAACTCCTGCCCCAAATGCTAACCCTAACACTAGCTATAATCCTAATCTCCCAGTTTCATGCACAGTATATATTCTTTCAGTAAATCCAAGCAGAACAATAATATGCATACAGTGTTCTGTACCTTATGATTTTCTCTTGAACAAAGACATGCACGTAGTATTTAATGTGGTATGCCATTTTATGGATGTATCACATTTTCTTTTACCAGCCCTAATTAATACTTTTGTGGTTTCTGCTTGGTGCTTGAAATGATACTACAATTTAAATCTTTGTGTTATTCCATATATGTGTAGCTGTCAGGTATATGAACCAGAGTAACTCCATCATAAATTGGAATTAGGTAAAATGAGGCTGAAAGCTACTAGGCTGCATTCCCAGACGGTTAAGGCATTCCTAGTCGTGGGATGGGACAGTAGGTCAGCACAAAATGCAGGTCGTAAAGACCTTGCTGATAAAACAGATTGCAGTAAAGAAGCCAGCCCAACACCAAAGCAAAGATGCCCACAAGAGTGACCTCAGTTCATCCTCACAGCTATACACCCACCAGCACATGATAGTTTACAGATGCCATGGCAGTGTCAGGAAGTTAGCACTTATGGTCTAAAAGGGGAGGCATAAATAATCTACCCCCTGTTTAGCATTTCATCAAGAAATAACCATAAAAATGGACAACCAACAGCTCTTGAAGCCGTCAAGAAACAGTCATGAAAATAGATAACAAGTAGCCCTCAGGGCTGCTCTGTCTATGGAATAGCCATTCTTTTATTCCTTTGCTTTCCTCATAAACTTGCTTTCACTTTACTGTATGGAATCATGCCCTGAATTCTTTCTCGTGTGAGATCCAAGAACCCTCTCTTGGAGCCTAGATCAGGACCCCTTTCCTGTAACATAGCTATATAATTTTTCTCAACAAAATATATGGCATATTTTATGTTCCTTGGAAGGAATAATAAGAACCTCCATCTTCACAACTCCTTGTCTTAA
This sequence comes from Cacajao melanocephalus, assembly GCA_963573385.1. Taxonomy (NCBI): domain Eukaryota; kingdom Metazoa; phylum Chordata; class Mammalia; order Primates; family Pitheciidae; genus Cacajao; species Cacajao melanocephalus. Next base: position 78,779 of record CAUYLG010019801.1, read on the forward strand.
CCCAGATTCTTTTTTCTGTTGATTCCAGGTCTTCAGATAATGACTTAACTCTTTCAACCAATTGCCAATCAGAAAATCTTTGAATCTACCTATTACCTGGAAGCCCCCACTTTGAGTTGTTCCTCCTTTCCTGTAACTTCTGTGTCCCTAAAATGTATAAAATCAAGCTGTTACCCAACCACCTTAGCAACTTGTTCTCAGGACCTCTTGAGACTGTGCCTTGGGCCTTGGTCACTCATATTTGACTCAGAATAAATCTCTTTAAATGATTTATAGAATTTGATTCTTTTTCGTAGATACTGTGGACCTCAGGTATCAATTCCTCCTTTGTTTCCTTCATTTTGTTAATGCATTTAGACTCCCATGTCAGAATTGCCAGATTTGATGTCTACATTTGCATTAGCTCTGCCCGTCCATGATTTCAATGTCCACCACAAGTTCACCTTGAGCATGTCCTCTATTAGGCTCAGCAAGTGGGACCTCAGAAACTGACCAGCCCTTCCCTGCCCAGACTAGAGAAAGAGGACAAACTGCACTTAAGGCAAGTAGAAAAGCGAGAGAAGAAAATAGAAGTTGGACATGAATAAATAGGGCATAAAAACATCTTTCGTTCAATTCCTAAGCCTACTTCTTAAGTTTAATATCTCAACTTTTATGAAGACATTGTACTTCCAACTTAATTCTATCATTAAACCATATTGGAAATCATTTCTTATTCTTATGTAATATTTAGGCACATATTACTTTCGTATACTTAGCATTCTATTTTAAATTTAGACATTTACCTTAAGTAAAGGACAAAATTATTTAAAGAAAAACTTTAAAATGTCTTTCGTTCTTTTTACATTTAGCCTTTAAAATATATAAGTTGGCCCATTCTGTAGCTTTGCAAACCAATGAACAGAAATATGAAATGTCTGGGGAGTTGGGGAGAGATAGCATGGGGAGAAATGCCAGATATAGGTGAAGGGGAGGAAGGCAGCAAATCACACTGCCACGTGTGTACCTATGTACCTATGCAACAATCTTGCATGTTCTTTACATGTACCCCCAAACCTAAAATACAATTAAAAAAAAGTATGAAATGTTTAAAATGACTTCCTGGTAATGTCAAGTGCAGTTTGCAACTTTAAGTCACAGTTGCTCTGAAAGTTTCACGTAGGTGACAATTTTCTGAGCAGAGTGTTAAAAACTGCTTTATAATAGCAACTCCCACAAAACCTCTTCAGTTATATGGGTCTGGTAGCATTTTATTTTAAACACCATTTTGACAGGTGTATTATGTAGCTATTATATTTTTCATGCATAGAACATTCTTGACATTCACTTCAGTTGCACTTTTCTATTAGAAAAATAAAAAGTTCAGGCAAAAATTGTCTTCCTGGCTGAATGAGAATGAAAGAGAAGTCCATTTCATGATGACTTTTTGTATCATTGACCTGAAGTAAAACAAAACCCCAAATTCATTCAGACAACCTTTCATGCATTCAGGCACGCAGAAGCTCATTCATTTATTTCAAAGTCACTTATTAATTTTGTACTGTGCCATGTGGCCTTGTACTTACATATGCTTGTATCCGACACATAAAGACAAAGATCTAGTCTGTGACTGTACAAAGCACAACTTTTTCTATGGAAAGTAGCAAGTAATTACTGCAAAATAGCTATAAAATATGCCAGAAATGGCATAAAGACAAGTGTGATTATCTGTGTGAGCCAGAAAAAACCTTACATAAAAGATGTTTTCTGTCAGAGGATCATAATTCACCAGATCAATGTGGATAAAGGCATCTGAGGCTGAGAAAATTGCCCACGCAAAGGCAAAGAGGCAAGGAAAGACCTGGGGAGTTTGGTTACATAAGCTAGCTCAGTACAACTGAAAAAAAATGATAGTGACTATGGGCCTAGACTTGGAGCTGAATATTGAATGGTGTTCAGATTATCAAAGACCGTGGGTACCCTGTGAAGAAATTTAGGCTTCAGGGCTGCAGAAGCTGGGAGAAAGCGGAGCGTGATTGTGCCATGATGACGTCTTTTCGTTGTGTTTAAAGCTCTGCTTAGCTCATCTCTAAGGTCTTTCTTCTCATTCCTATTTCCTCTGCTCACTCGAGCATAAGCGTTTTCCTCCTGCTATTTCTTGAGGAAACCAAGCACACTCACCCCTGCTCCCAAGGCCTTTGCATTTGCTCTTCTGTTTGGTTCTTCTTGCAGTCATTCATGGACTTGCTGCTTCACTTTATTCATATGTCTGCTCCAAGGCACCTCCTTAGAGAGTTTTCTTTTGACTATCCCATGTAAAATAGAAGTATTGATCACCCATTATGTCTGCTTGATGGCTTTAAGTTTTCTTTAGGTGTGCTTGCCATTACTTCAAATAATACTAGATACTATTTATTTCTTTATTGTCTATATCACTTACTAAAAGGTAAACTCTATCAGGGCAGAGATTGTGATTTTATTACCACAGCATCAGCAATGAAAATAGCCCCTGACACATAGACATTGACAAGGGTGAATAAATATTTGCTGAATGGTGAATACATCAAAGAGATGTATTTCTGTATGCATGTGAACACATGTGCAGTTCTTACAGCACCCATCAGAAACACAAATGCACTCTATACAAGCAAAGAGGAAACGTTGCTGAAAGTTGTCCTTGACCTCATCTTATGGTAGTTTCAACAAGGAGAGAGCTTGGAGAAGAGCTCTTTTCCAAAACTAAGTAACAAAATCTTGAGAAAGAACCTTCTGTAATGGAGAAAGCGGCAATTTTTCACCCACCATATTCCCTCAAAGGGCAACAGCCCTAAAATAGGAAAAGATTTGATAAGCAAGTGATTTGCCAACTAATTTCTTTCCCTTAGGTACTTTGTTAAATTTGGTCTAAAGCTAACAAAGGAAGTGCTATCTGAAGATCTGGCTCTGGCTATCCTAGAAAAGCACATATTTCTGTATCACCAGTCAATCTTATCTCAAATGGCTACAGCAAAATCCTCTGCCCCAATAACATGTCACATTTACTGAGTGTAGGCAGTTTGCCTTAAATTGTCCATCACAAAAGAAGAAATGGTTGCTCAGAGCCTGAGAAGAAGGGAAAAGAGGATTTTCTTCTCATAGACTTTCAGCATAAGTTGCACAGCTTCTGTTAATTATAAATCAGTCTCTTTTAGAACATCTCAGTCTGTAGTAAGTCATCTGGGATCTGAAGTTAGCAGTAGATAGAGGGTCTGAAAACATTGTGTCAGCTAACATTGATTGCCTCTGGAGGGTAGCCATATGGGTAATTTATATTTCTTTATATAGGTCGGCACATTAAAAAATTTCCAGAATAAATGTGTATTGTTTTTATAACCAAGAAATAAAATAAAGCCCACCTATGCTTTTTCCTAACCAAACAATTTAAGAATCCAACCCTTGTACCTCCAAGATCGGTTGATTAAAGTAATTCTTCATTTGGGTTAAAGGCAAGCCGGGGTGACTTGTAAAACTTCTGGGTGCTGACTGCCCATATTTCTATAATAGAGTACCAGAGTTCTACCTGCGCATATGGCTATCTAGCTAAGAATTTTCTTTTGATGTCCCCATGAAGTCATTTCTGAGACGGGCTAGTTATCACTCTGTATTTGACAATTGATAAAATTGTCAATTTTATTGACAGTAAGAAAAGACTGGTACCAAAGAGGTACCAGGTTTCTTGTTCTGATTCAAGTTGCCTTTTGATTGCATTTTTTGTGTGTCTAAAGCACAGAGAAAGTTGAGTAGTTCTCTCTGGTCCTTACCTATACCATGAGCTACCTTGTATTGCTCCATGATGGGTGTCTTCTAATCTCTGAAGTCTCAAACCTTCTAACTTAAATGACAAACCACTCTGCTGCTGCTTTTCTCAACCTGCCTGATGATTACTTTGTTGACTTTTACATCATCGTCTTTGACCAGGGATGTATTGGTAAAGATTGTGGTACTAATTTTTCCCAGCTTTATTGAGTTATGATTGACAATAAAACATATACAACGCAAAATGTATGTATGTAAAGTGTACAATGTGTTGTTTTGATGTGCATATATATTATAGAGTAATTATAAATCAGGCTAATTAACACATCCTCATTAAGTTATATTATATATATTATAGAGTAATTATAAATCAGGCTAATTAACACAGCTCATTAAGTTAGCATTGTGTGCGTGTGTGTGGTGAGAACTTTAAAGATCTACTCTTTTAGCAAATTTCACATATGTAATAGGTTATTATTCACATATGTAATAGGTTATTATTTCACATATGTAATATATGAAATAATATTATTTCACATATGTAATAGGTTATTATATGTATAATATGTAATAATATTTCACATATGTAAAAGGTTATTATTTCACATATGTAATAGGTTATTAACTATAGTTACCATGCTGTACATTTGATCTTCAGGACTTAATCCTCTTATAATTGAAAGTTTATACTCTTTGACCAAAGTCCTACTGTTTTCCCCATACCTCAGCCCCTAACAACCACCTTCTATTCTGTTTTTATGAGTTTCACTTCTTGAGATTCCACGTATAAGTGAAATAATGCAGTATTTGTATTTCTGTGTCTGACGTATTTGTGTTACTGACAGTTAATGTCTTAGAAGGTAGCCATCAAGTGGAACAGCTTTCAAATAAGAGACGTGCTTTACCCCTAACACTGCTGCCTACTGGCTCTATGAGCATTTACTTTGTCTAGTTTTTTTCTCTTTTGTGAAATGGGGGAGGTAGGAAGGGGTTAATAAAAATACCTTACATGTGAAATTATTTTGAAGGTTTGATGACATAGCACAAGTGAAGTCTTAGAATTGTTCCTGACAGGTAGTGAGAGTTGAGAGTGTTAGTGATTGTGGCATTCCTAGATCTGTTAACAAGCGTTAACAGGCAATCATTAGCCATTGTTAAATAAATAATTACTTGATTATACTCGCCTCAGAGCACTTGTTGCCTGCCATTCTAGTGAGGAATGGCTCCGTTGCAAACCATTGCTTCATTGCTACTCTAGAGGATGAAGGCCCAGTTCTGTGAGATGCCAGCCCTCATTTTACAAGGCCAACCAAAGTAAATTATATTTATGCCCCATGGCCTATATTTTTAAGTAGGACCACTTCAAACAGCCCCTCCAAGTTTGCCAAAATCCCTCCAGCACCTTTCATGAGATGCTGTAACTGACATATTTTCATTCATTTATGTAGATACAGACAAGAATTTCTTTCAATCTGTTCCCCATGTGTAAAGAGAAGAGGCTTGCAGATTCTCTTAACTGATGCAGAGTCTAAAAATTAGTTTCTACCTAACTCTTGTTGAAAGAACTTGAACAACACTTGTGAAGAAATACGTCACAGATACTTTGTTATTTGAAGTAAGGGATGCCTCTAGCAGTTCCAGTGGTAGAATCAATGTTGAGCTGAGTGTGTAAACACAGGTTTATAGGAGAAATAAACTACTGTGCAATATAAATAGTAAATGTTGTTTTCTAGATCCCCTGAACTTGTTTCCACCAAATGCTGAGCATAAAACTCCCATTAGAGATGAATTCTTGAACTCATATTTCTCTTATCACCTCCTTCTGCTTCCTTTATAGACAAAGAGGTGGGGGAGAGAAATAATACACAAATATATAAAGTCTTAACGATTCATGCTCTCATGCCCAGGAACTAGGGCTCATGGGCTTCTGTCTTCCCTGACACCTACAGAGAATGACTGGATTACCCAGGTGAGGAGGGATCCCTCCTATTCTGTTAAAGCAATCAGTGAAATGAATGAATAATGAGTGAGAGAGCATTACTAACACTGGTGCTTGTTTAATGAGCTCAAGTGTCTTTACTGTATCTCCCTAATTTCCACATCTTGCTAAATAAAAGTTTATGTTCTTTAGTGTAAGATAATTTCTACAGCTGAGCTTTAATAAAGCACAAAGAGGGTACAGGAAGAAACACCATGGGAAACTAATGAAGGCAAAAATGAAAAATGGGGAAAATAATAAATTTTTATTAGGGATTTCCTACCAAGAAACCCCTGAGTGTGACAATAATATAATTTTACTAAGAAGAAATATTACTTAACATTGAGGAGTTCTTGCTTGAGAATGGGAGGTGGGTAGGCACCCCAATTCTAGCCATTCATCTTTTGTCCCTCTACCCCACATTTTGGCTGCAAATTGCTGTTTCAGGATTACAAGAAAAGACTCTCCAGTTATTTAAGTATCTGGAGGGGGTGGGGAGATTTTACTACTCAGCCACCCATCAACTACAGTATTTGGGTGCTGCCTTCTGGATTACCCTCCTACATTCCAACAGCTTAAGGAGACGTATTTTCTTTGATGTGGACAGAGGAGCATGATGAGCATTCTTGGCTGTCATAAAACTCAGATCTATACAGAGGGTCTCTGGTAGGACACAGCAAACACATTGGGCAAGAGTAAATTTGTTCTGGGAAGATGACAAGGGTTCTGAAGGTGCTACTGAGAAGGAGGTCACCGGCTGGTTATTTAAGGAACATAAGTATCTGTGGCTTTTATTTAGCTTTGAAAAACCCTAGGATACTACCCTTCAGAGATCAGGAAAAGGAGGGCAAAAATAACAAAAGAGGACTGAGAAGTAGCAGCCAGTGGAGTAGAAAGAAAACCTAGATTGGAGTCCAAGTCATGATTTTATTGCCAGAAGGATGGGAGGGATCAACTGTGTAAAGTGCTTTTCCTAAGTAAAATATCTAAAGACTGAGATTTGAACACTGGATTTAGTAATATGAAGGTCATTAAAAGTATTTCAATGGATTACTGGGGAAAATCACTGATTAGTGTGTATATAACACAATGTAAAAAGATAAATTAGATACAGTCACTTATAATCAGCAGCAGTACTTTTGATGAGAAAGGGAGTAGTTTGAAAGGAAAACATGTTCAAGATAGATTTTTAATGTAAAATAAATAGTAACACATTCGTATGCTAATATGAATAATCTCATTGAAAGGGTGTCAGATTCCAAGCTGGGGCCCAAGAGGAGTTGGTGGATGGGTGGCAGGTAGTTGAAACAACACTTGGGGAGCCATAGACAGGGGGGATATGGCTTTATTATGCATGAGCTCTCACAGTATCAATGCACTTCACAGACAACAGTGGCTCAGAGCAAGATGATGAGCTTACCCATAATACAGTTACATAACTGTGATTATAGAATGCACGGGATTGTGCACCTGTGCTCCAATCCTGCTGTGTCATGATGCACCAGATGTTTACCTCAGCCTACTCTTGACTGCCACACAGCCATTTTTCTTACAAGGGGGAACTGATAATATTTTAAAAAGGGGAATAGTGTAGAGTGCTATTGTAATCACCAAACGGGTTCTTCTTGCTTGTTGAACAGATAAATGCACTGAGACAGCATTATTGCAGTATGGAGAGTTTAATTAGTGCAAGTCTGGCAAAGTGGAAGGACAGGATTTTATTATTACTCAAAGTGGCCTCCCTGACAACTCAGGCTAGAATTTTTATGGATGTTTGGTGGGTAGGCAGCTAGGGAATGGGTACTGCTGACTGACTGGGGATAAGATCAAAGGAGTGTGGAAAAGGGTCCCCTTGTGCTGAGTCCACCGTTGGGTGGAGCCACACGTCCACTTGAGTCACGTGTTCATGAATCATGAGTCTAGGTGGGGTTCGTTGGTTGTCAGATGTAAAAGTCTGAAAAACATCTCAAAAGACCAATTTTAGGTTCTATATCTTCCTCAATTGCTCTGTGGCTTCAATTACTCCTACAGATAACATCACTATTGTTATAATAATGTTACTTGTAGTATCAATTAAGGAAGTCCCAAACCTTGTAACCTCTGGCTATATGACGCCTGAGCAGTAAGGAATTATAGAAATTACAGCTACAGTTTTGAAGAACTCAGGCCCTTCGCATCATCTTAATTTCATGGCCTTTCATTAAGTGGCTTCAGTCCCTGAGGTGGCTTTCATCCCTGAGAAAGGAGGGTGTTAGTTTTAGGGAGGGACTATTTCATCCCTGCTTCAAAGTTAAATTTTAAACCAAATTTCTCCCTTCATTAGCTTGGCCTATGCCAAGTAATGAGCAAGGACAGCCAGCATGATGAGGCTAGAGGCAGGATGGAGTCAGCCATGCTAGACTTCTCTCACTGCCATAATCTTTGCAAAGGTGGTTTCACTGTCCTTCTGTAAACAAGAGGGGATGGGAGAAAATGCTTTTAGAAATGAAGCCAAATAGTTAATCTGTTGTGACGTGAGGAAAGGCAGAATCCACAGATATAGATGTTGTTAGATGTATAATTGATCTGTATGAATCACAAGATATCCTTTTATAATTGCTCCAATTTTTATGTGAATTAGGATGCAAGATCTTCAACTGAGAGTAGAAGGTGAGATGTGGTAAGAGAGAGAAAAAGTATACAACAGTACCCTCAGATAGTAAGAAAAAGAATAATCTAGGGGAATTGAGGATGGTTGCCAGGCGGTGTTAAGGCTTACTTGGGATTGACGGTAATTAATTTAAAGTTGGATCAGTCAGCAGGTTGTGTGTTTTATCCAGCACCATTCTGCTGCACAGGTGTAAGTGTGGAGCAGGTAGAGAGTTGGATTTAACCAGGGTTGCTGTTAAATTTTACTTGAATACTTTGTATTTTACAATCATCCCTCACTATCTCTGGGAGATTAATTCCAAGGCCCCTTAAATACCAAAATGTATGGATGCTCAAGTCCCTTGTATAAACTTGCTTAGTATTTGCATATAATCTATGCACATCCTCCCATTTAACTTAAATCATTTCTGGATTATTTATAATACCTATACAATGTAAATGCTGTAAAATAGTTGCTATATTATGTTTTTAATTTGTATTATTTTAATTGCTGTATTATTATTATTATTATTATTATTTTACTATTTCTTCAATATTCTTGATCTGTGGTTGGTCGAATTCTTGAATGCAGACCCTGTAGATAGAGAGAACTGATTATATATTGAATTGGTTATAAACTCCTCTTCAAAAATCAAAACAATATAAAAATGCATACATTGAAATGTCTCACTCCTAACCCTGTACCAGTCTGACACACTCTTTTCTTTCTCCACGTTTATCTTCAGAGTAACTGTTTTCCCATGTTGGGGCTCAGAAACTGATACTGTCAAATATATCCTTTTGACATGCTGAATTAAGGAAGCTTCAAGGTCTCTCTGACCTTACCCTCACCACTGTCTCTTCTGATGAAGCTGAAGTTCCTTTATCTGCCTAAGATCCAGACCCACAAAAAATAATTGTTCTTTCTTCCCTTCCCTGTTATCTCATTATCCATTGCAGATAATACTTTAATACTTCATTACAGCAGACCAAGATGTGACCTCACCTGAGCAGACCTTTTTACTAGCATAAGGACTGTCTCCAAGGATCATTTAAATTCCAAAGAATACTCTTTACAAGTTAATCTCCATTCCAGTCATTCTCCCTCACAATTAGTTATTGCCCCTCAATAGAATTCCTCTTCTCCTCAGAAGCCTCCATTCTTTTTGTAACCTCAAAATGGTATATAAGTTTCTGTAACTCATTGGAAAGTTGGATCTTTATCCTGAAGGCTCCAATGCATGCACATTAAATATATTTGTATGCCTTCTCTCCTATTAATCTCTCTCATGCCAGTGATTTTTCAGTGCACCTTTAGGTGCACCTTTAGGTGCACAATGGCCATGGCCCACACTTGTATGTATCTAGTCCTTGCTGCTTTCTGCTCTCCCAGGTTTAATTTGTTTGATGCTATCAATGCAATAGGCCAACAGGACATTCTCTGAGACTCAAGGTGATTATGATCCTCTGGACTATATTTCCCCAGAGATCAAGCTAGTTTAATATAACCATGGTATTAGGAAAGTGAAGGTGTAAATGCTATCCTCCAGAGGCAAAGGAGGATTTTTCTTTCTTTCTTTCTTTCTCTTTTTTCTTTTCTTTTATTTCTCTCTCTCTCTCTCTCTCTCTCTCTCTCTCTCTCTCTCTCTCTCTCTCTCTTTTGAGACAGGGTATCTCTCTGTTGCCCAGGCTGTCATGCAGTGGCACAGTCTTCGGGTTCAGCAATTCTCTCCCACCTCAGCCTCCAAAGTAGCTGGGACTACAGGTGTGAGCCACCCTGGCAAGCTATTTTTTTTTTTTTTATAGAGATGGGGTTTCCACCATGTTGGTCAGGCTGTTCTCAAACTCCTGACCTCAAGTGATCTGCCCGCTTCGGCCTCACAAAGTGCTGGGATTACAGGTGTGAGTCACCGTGCCTAGCCAAGGTGAGAAATTTCTAATTGTACTTTCAGATCAGATTTCAGAAAATATCATTTATCATGTCAGTAGCTGCAAACTGGGTGACAGAAGTTTCGTTAATTTGTTTAAATATATCACATTTGAAATGGCAGATGCATTTAACCTCATTAAGTTTACTAATCATTTATAATAGTTTTCCAAACTCATTTAGCTTTGCATGAACCAAACAGACAAGAATATGATAGAAATCATCACTTTTAAATCTTTCAGCTCTTTAATGAGGACAAAAATTTATGTACTCTCTGCCATGTATGCGATATTTATTGTTTTTGTTGGGAAGGGTGGGCTTTTAAATGTTTTCATAACTATTTCTACTATAAAAGCCCTTATTACACTGGTAGAAGGGTCGATGTAAGGAATCCACCAGATGCTGGTTACCGTGAAATAAATTCAATTTGGGTTTTTGGATCTGCTACACTCACAGTGAAATATATTTAAGCAAAGACTATGTTTATCACCTGCATTTTATAAGCCCCAGTCTGACCTATGAACCATGGCAGCTTTTTGAGTCTCTCTTACATCTAGAATCTATATTAATGGCCCACAGAGACACTAGATATTTCTTTCCCCGGGGCACACTCACCTAGCTATTAGCAGCAGGTTTTTCTGTGGAAAGGTCTAAAGGAAGTTTTATAGTATACATGTGTGGCTTCACAGCACAGTCTTCTCACAAAAGTACCAGTTCTCCATCAAGGATCTCTGAGGGGACTTACTTAGGTCTGTGAACTCAGAAAAGATCTTCAATTTCCCGTATGCTGACCTGGGTCAAGATTGTGCACACCAAACTGAGAGTTTTGTCTTCTGGTTATATAGATGAAGCAATAAGTTTAAATATTGCCCATCTATAGTGTTTCTAGGAAAACATTAATTAATAAGTCATTGACATGGATTCATGTGGGTTAAAACACTCTGACCACTCCTATAATTCTATGGTTACATACAGTAAATATATAACTGACTCCAAAGATTAAGCACTATCACATGAAATCTGTCATTCCAGAATCCTATTTTACACTGAAATCATGAAATCCAATTCCATAATTCATTTTCCACTGTCCTCTTTGGCCCACACTAAAGAATTTTTGAAGAATTCTGGTGCTCCCCTCATCGATGCATTTCTTAGTACTATATTAAACTAAGGGAGTCTCTTCCCAAGGGGTATTGTTCTCACAACTAGCTTCCTATTATGCATTTATTTTACAGATTAAAAAAAGCATAACAAGGTTAAGTAAATCATATAGCTAGGAAGGTAGTAGATGGGATTAGCAACCATGCAATCTGGTATTACCACCCTTCACTACTTACTATGTCATACCACCTCTAAGATACATGTCAGCAGAATAATTAGTCCTAAAAACTGAATAAAAGGTAACACAAAACAAATTTCCATGGTATTAAATAAATTGAGAAGAGTACAAATTCTTAAAGATACATTAAAATGAAAAGATATAAGACCAAATAATCTAATCTAAAATGGGAAAGAGTTCTTGTGGCTTTCCATCACCATTCATATTATTCTAATAATGATTACTTAGACCAGTGGACTGGCAGAAAAATCACTGCTCATCTATAACAGAATGGGGTTGGGAGTATGTAAGTCAAAAACAAATGACGAAGAAGAATAATCAGAACCTATGAAATGGAACTGTTAGAAGAAGACAAATGGAAATTGGAATTAAAGTTTTAAAAGTCTAAGGGGATTCAAGTACAGTAGCAAAGAGACTTTCTTGCACTAATAAGATATGGGTTTACAATGTTTATATTAATTGATGAGCAAGCTGATCAATGCTGAGACCTCAATTAGTGATACGAATGATCAAGCAACAGAAAGGTCTCAAAACACTGAATAAGATAAAAAGGAACTGAAAGTCACAATGGAGAAGATAAAAGCCTTGGAAGACATAGAGTTCTAACATATTAATATATGCATTTAAGGAGAAGAAAGAACAGGCAGAGTAGAGGCAATAATTAAACAGATAATAGAGGAAAATTAACTCTGAGGGAGAAAGATCAGAGTCTTCAGACTGAACATAGAGTTCTAGGCAAGATTAATCAGAAAAGGCTCAGTCTCCAAGGCATAGCTAGTAAAATCCATGATCTATAAGGATAAAAAAAAATATGAGCTTTCAGGTCAAAAAATAATGTTCCTATAAAAAATTTTTTAAAAATCTGACTTCTATCAGATTCCTCAGTTGCAAAATACACATTTAGAAGCCCATGGATAAACAACTGACAGTTGTTCCTTGGTATCACTGGGGGATTGGTTCTAGGACTGCCTGATGATACTAAAATCTGGGATGCTCAAGTCTCTTCTATAAAATGGTGTAGTATTTACATATAACATATAGACATCCTCCCATATATTTTAGATCATCTCTAGATTATTTCTAATACCAGATACCACATAAATGTTATATAAATAGTTGCTATATGGTATTTTTTAATTTATGTGATTTTTAATTTTTTATGTTTCATTTTTTAAATGTGTTTAATTCCCAGTCAGTTAAAACTGTGATGCAAAACCTGTAGATATGAAGGGCCAACTGTATACCATTTTTAAAAAACGAGTCAGCAAGAGGGTCCTAAGTTCAGGAATAATATTATTGGACACATGTTTCTATATCAATGTTTATATCCCTACCTATCTATTTATCTATTTAGCTGGTTATGTACATTTTGAGAAATTTCAATAATTCTTAAGAAAATATTTGAAACATACTTCTAACAAAAAAGCAGACTAGAGACCTGATGGGGAATAAAAATGGAAAACATGGTATGTATAGATAAATATGTAGATAAGGCTGATAATCAGCTTTTTTGCATTAGTACAGCTATACTGGTGGCTAAAATATTGAAATCCTTCTATAGTGCTTGGTTCCTAGCAACTGACCTGATTCCTGGAGTCTTCCCCACACTCCTGACCCTTGCTACCTGGGCTCTTCCCCTGTATCCTCTTGACTGTCTCCTAGTCTGGCAACTAAAGGATTAATGTCTCGACCATTATGAACCCTCCAAGTTTATAAATCTGTTGTTGGAGAGCTGCAGAGCTGTGTATCATGAAATTCTCCTCCTCTTGTGTGCGTCATTAGATACGTGTTTTTGACATTATCTCTCTCTCTCTGTCTCTCTCTCTCTCTCTCACTTTCCTCAGTTAGATTCAATGTAGGTTAATCTATTTTTCAGTCTTTTTAATTAAACAGTGCTTGCATAAGGGGAATTGGTTTGTGTACTTGCCAACAGAGATTCCTAATTGATATGCCCATAATTTCATCACCCAGAGATGAGCCCTTCTGCTCTACTGATTTCCCTGCCTATAGAGATAAACATAGACATAGAGATCTAAAAAATGAAATTACACATTGGCTAATGTTTTGCAACTACCTTTTGTATATACTAACATATTTTCCATTCAATAAATATTAATATACACTGTAATTTTACCGATACAGTGGTCAAATTAATTCAACCCGTTCTCTGTTTTTCCATATTTAATTTACTACTAGTGTTTGGTTCTTGTAAACAGTAGTGAGCACACTTGCTTCAGTTGATCTGTGCTGCTGTAACAAAATACTTGAGACTGGGAGATTTCTAAACAGTATAAATTTATTTTCTCACAGCTCTGGAGTTGGGAAGACCGACATCAAGGCACCGCCAGCTTTGATGTCTGATGAGGGCCCATTCCTCATACATAGCACTGTCTAGGTGTCCTTACATAGTAAAAGGGACAGAAGGGCAAAAGAGGGGACAAATGCTGTATCTTCACATGGTGGAAGAACAGAAGAGCAAACAGGGCCTACGCTATTTCCCTCCAGCCCTTTTATAAAGCACAATCCATTTAGGATGTCAGAGCTCTCCAGATTTAATCACTTCCTTGAAGGCCTCATGCCTCACTACCATCACTATGGGGATTAAGTTTCCACACATGAATTCTGGGGGGTTAAATTCAACCCACACCAATACTTAGCTTATTTAATTTATTTTCCTAGAGCCATTTCTTACAAGCGGAATTCCTGTGTCAGCTATTAGCACAATTTTAAATTATTGCATATGCACACCTAATTTTCTTCCAGAAACTAGATTCCTTGATACTGCACTTAGCGGTGTCTTAAAGATCAAGTTTCCACATTCTTCTATACATTGGAAAACAATTTGCTTAATAATGGGTAATATTCTTTTTCTTTTGCCAATTTAATTAGGTAAAAATAGTATCATATTACCTTAATTTGTATTTTTTAAGTGAGAAGCCTTAAAAAGATATTCTGTAGTTTGTGACAATTATCCATTCCTTCTCCCTTGTTTTGAATGTCCATTTTCTGTAAACTAAATTATAGTATAGTTTATGGAAATATATATTTGGTCTCTGTGTAGATTTGTTCTGTCTCACAAGGTAGCCTGTAGTCAAATATGACTATTTTAATTTTAATGAATTAAAAATTAAATATAATTTTAAAAAATTCAATTTCTCAGTCATACTTGCCACATTTTAAGTACTCAAAAGCCACATGTGAATAGCAATCAATGTCTCAAACTGTGCAGCTATGTATTTTCATCATTGAAGAAAGTTATATCATACAGTGCTATTCCTAAATTCCTATTCTGTCATACTTTTTAAAATTAATGGAGCTTTATAATACTTTACAAATTAATATGTCTATTAATTTAGAGTCTTTTGAATAAGGCCTATCTTAAGAGCTTTTCTCCAGATTCACTAAGGTTATCTAGATCTGTTAGAGCTGCTATGACAAAATATCATAGACTGAGTGGCTTAGAAACAATCAAAATTTATTTCTCACAGTTCTGGAGGCCAGAAGACTGAGATCAAGGCTCCAGCAGAGCTGGTGTCTGGTGAAGGCCTGTTTCCTTGTTCACAGACAGCTGTCTTTTTGTTAGAATCTCACTTGTAAAAGAGCTGAGGGATCTTTCTTGGCTCTTTTATATAAAGGCACTAACCCCTGCCCTGGTTGAAAGACCACACTGAGAAACAGTGTAGGTTAGGATGGTGTGGGGAAAAGATGCTCTGTCCTTCTGAGAAGTTAAACAGGTTAATGAATACATGTGCCTCAGTTTGTTTAATATCTTTGGCCAATTTCCAGAGCACTGAAATGGTGGTTTTGACAGTTTTGTGCAGCTCTGTCATTGTTTCTGAAGGAGCAAGTATGTTGGACTTCTGCCTCCATCATGCTAAAGTTATGTGATTTTTGTCACACTGTTGAATTTGCCTGAGACAGCAGGGTCTTCTCTAATTCTGGGAGTTGCTGTGCTTGGGTACCTCTTTCGATATTGTAGATTCAGACAAGTTGAGGGGGGAAAATGCTTTCCTTACCAGAATTTTAATTTTAAATTTCAGAGAGCACCTTGGGTGGGTGGATATGGAAGGAAGTAGAAGTGGAAACTGTCAAAGCATTGGCCTTCTCTTCTAGGCAAAAGAGTTCAATGATGGCATTGGCTGTGGCAGCTGAATGCTTTTGGTTTCCTTACATAAGATGGTTCCTTACGGTGCTGTTTCCTCATCACAAAGGTTAGAGAAAAGCTGAACAGTGAGGGATTTGTCCCAAACAGAATTCCTAAAATATTCCTCTGCTGGGGGCTTATTTACATTCTCATGGTTGTATTACATTATCAAGTTTGTATTGACACGACCTATAATACATTCATGGAAAAAATGTGTGGCATATTGGAAATTCATCCCAGCAACTGAAAGGAATTTCTGTGAGGAATTTCTTCATGCATTTGTGAAGAAAGAAATGGATACTCTAAGTTATTGAGAAGTAAAGAAAATGTCTGAAGTATGATTCCAGTAGTATCCCTGACTTGAACCACCAATGGTGGCAGATCAAGACAGACTGAAACAAACCCTGTGGACCTGGGGAGTGTATCCACTTCCCACCAGGGGGCTTCTTGGGCTGGCCTTCAGATCCCTTGCCAGTGAGGGTTTGCCAAGCTACAGGCAGGTAGCCACAGGCTATCCTGGATGAGCCCCCAGATTTCTAACCAGCTGGTAGGTTCTTTCATCCTGCTGCCCAGATAGAGTTGATTTATCAAGATAGGAGAATTGCAAATGATACGGTTTGGCTGTGTCCTCATCCAAATCTCATCTTGAATTCCTATATGTTGTGGGAGGGATCCAGTGGGAGGTAATTGAATCATGAAGGCGGGTCTTTCCTGTGTTGTTCTCGTGGTAGTGAATAAGTCCCATAGGATCCAATGGTTTTAAAAATGGGAGTTTTTCTGCACAAGCTCTCTTTTTTGCCACCACCATGTGAGAGGTAGCTTTCACCTTCTGCTGTCTTTGTGAGTCATCCCTCACCACATGGAACTGTAACTCCATTAAACCTCTTTCTTTTGTAAATTGCCCAGTCTCAGGTATGTCTTTATCAACAGCATGTAAACAGACTAATATGGCAATGAAGAGTTTAATACAAATAGAGCCATCTAAATAGAGACCAGAAGTTTTATTATTACTGAAATTAGCCTCTTTGAAAGTTTGGAGGCTAGACTTTTTCAAGGACAGTTTGGTGGGCTAGGGGTTAAAGAATGAGGAATGCTTATTGGTGGGGAATACAATTATAGGTGTATAAAAAATAGTCCTCATGAACTGCATCCACTTTAAGGTGAGGGCCACAGAGCAGTCTTTGGTCTGGGTGGATTCATCTAGTAGTCAGAAATGTGAAAGTATAAAAAGACGTCTTAAAAGGCCAATATTAGGTTCTATAACAGTTATGTTATTTACAGGAGTAATTGGGGAAGTTGCAAATCCTGTGACCTTCAGAACAGTGACTGGTAATCATTTATGCGTACATCTTTGCAGAATTCAGGCCCTTCTCATCTTCCTAACCTGGTGGATTTTCATTAGTTTTAAAAACGTGGTTTAATTTTGGGAAGGCTTACTTTCACTTAAACTATAAATATTTCTCCCAAAGTTAGCTTGACCCACGTCCAGGAATGACCAAAGGCAGTTTAGCGATAAAAGGCAAGATGGAGTTGGTTAGATCTCCTTCACTGCCATAATTTTCTGACTGTCATAATTTTCACAAAGGCAGTTTTAGAAGATCAGATCCTAAGATTACCTCTTGGAATCACAAGATTGTCATAAGCTGAAGGCTGCAGAAATTAGGAAATTCTGTGACAATGTTTACTCCTTGCTTATATTAATGTGGATTAGTGTCTTTATAAAAAATGAAGAAATTCCACATCTGGACCCCAGTTTTCCTTCTCGTTGCTTCTCCCCAGAGTTTTCCTGCTCTTTCTATTTTCCACTGAGAATTCATGGTTCAGTTAGACTTGCTGCTTGGAGACAGTCTCCTCTCTCTTCCCTGGATACATCTAAGGTAACTCAGTGAATTCTAGGCAAGTTCAGGGCCACCCCAAACAGCCTGAAAATTCAAAACACACTATGGAGTTCCTGATGTAGTGTTCTCTGCTTGTTGAAATGGGAGAATTAGATTAGAGCATTAAGGAAAGTCGAGTTTTAGAATCCAGAATGAAGCTGGTAATGTGGAGATTTAGTTAGGAGATGGCTTATTGTTTGACTTTGAAAGCAAAAAGTAGATAATTCCTAGAAGGAACAGATAAGTCACTTTTGTTTTTGTTGTTACTATTGATTTTGTTTTAAAGGTAGAAGAAGTGATTGTATAGGTGTAATGGCTGAAGGCACCCATAAAGAGATGATATCTGACATGACAGTCTCTGAAATGACTATCTGATTAACCCACTGAATTGAAGCAGCTAAATATCTTTACTGTATTTTAAATGACAAATTGAAGCCAAGGCAACACTGGTATCACACAAATCTTGTTTCTTCTTACCACCAAACAATAAAGACAAGCATAATAGTCACTTCCATTTTAGGCTCTGGGGACAAATCAGTAAGTAAAATCTATTGATGCAGGAAAGATGCAAATACTTGTAGGGTCCTCCTTGTCAGTGCTAGAAATTGTAACCTCACATTTGCAGAAGCACTATTACAAAGGGTAAATTTTTAGGTGATTACATTTTGTTCTGATTTCTACCTTCTCCTGAATCTCTTACTCTCCCCTTTCGTTAAATCTGTACCAGCCTCCTGTGTACTCATAGTCTCTGCCCTGTAGTGAAATTCACCAGCCAATGTCAATGCCTTAGTCATCCACACTGTTGAAAGCAAACAGCAGCAGACCATTTTAAGTTTATTTGATGATAAATGCACTATTAATGGATCAGAAAGACAAATGGACTCAAACTGCAAATCCACACAATGTCATAGGAGTTTATTGTAAGGGTGAGGCTAGTTGAGTTTCCAACATAATATATAGAAAGCATAATTTTTATGACACAAACATTTGTATACCATACAATTGAGTTGCAGTAACAGGCCTCTTGGTTAATGAGGTGATTTTTCCCATTTTGTGAGTTAAAACTTTAGAAAAATGCTGTCCTTCATTCGCTGCTACAGCAGCTCAACAGATTGAGAAGTGAGCCACCATCACTTCTCCTGCCGGAAATGGCCTTCTGTGTTCAAGGCAGAGAAGGATAACCAGAAAACTCACAGCTGGGCATGACACTTCTTTCCTATAGCAAACTTTCGGAGGAAAGCAGTGGCTTTCAAATTGGCATGATCCATGAAACTTCAGTATTCAAAAACATGTTCAGGGACACCTAATTTATATTTGAGTAGAAGGTGGGGCTGTGGAACTCGCACCCCAAGTTCAATCAGAGAAGTTCCTCTTTGGTCACTTAGATATTGTGGATTTCTGACTTAGACTTTACTTTTTAAATGGACTCCATCAATTAAAGAAAGTTTGCAAAACCCTGAATTTTTGTTTATTAGAATTTGAGCAGATCTACTGAAGTGGAGGATTATATAGAGGAGGAAAGAAAAAAGAAAGTAACTGACGTGGTATCTTGGGCCTGCAGATAACACAAAATCACTGACTCATGCATTTTGTACAGTTATAAAACGAACAGTTTTGTGTGTATAGTAACTCTGAAGAGAACCACAGAAAATCTGCCCCAACAAATGGTGTTTGGATTCAGACAAGACTGCCTTTTAGGAGCAATGAAGTCTTGAGTCACTTATTCAGCATTGCTGATTCTCCTTTTTCTAGTTTTAAGTTGTTCTACCTTTATAAGAGGACTAGTAACATCTACTTCACAGAGGCATTGTAGGAACAGATGATTGAACAGGCATGAGCGGGTATTCACAAAAAGAATAGTTGCCTTGCCTTTTTTTCTGTCTTCTTATATTCATCCAATTATCACTGAAAGATTAATATTTTCTTTGATTGGTTGTTAACAAGTCAAGTTTCCAGGCCATTCGATATACAGTGCCTTAGAGAAAGAAAAAAATATATTTTGGACTCAGTGTTAACTCAGTCATCGTGAAAATAAGAGCCTATGAATAGAGAAGGTATGCATGGAGATGGCAGCCAGAATTTCTCATGAGTTACCTCAGGGCTCCCCCAGGTCACCTCGTATGAATGTTTTGGTCTCCTCCCAGAGGGAAGAGCTGTGCCCAAACTCAAGAACCAGAGCCCCCACATTTTCTATGTGCACTGCTTGAAGCCTGGCAATTCCTAGCACTCTGCTAAACAATCTGATCTTAGCCCACTGGGCACACCCAAGTCTAAGGTGCAATGTTGCTGTTGTATCTGTCTTAGGAAAAAGAACAGAATAGATTCTTTGAATGGAGTGTAGTCCTACAGTGTATTCAGCCATGCCCAAGCCCAAGAATTTGTTTTCACAATATGCTGAGAGAATGGGCACCATCAGACCATTTAGCCTTCTGCCCAAACTCCAGACTTGACTCAGTGACCTTCAATATGGTTTGCCCGCAGCACTGTACCCCCAAATTATAGCTGTAACAGTAATACTAAAGATTTTCTAACTTGAAAAAGCTTCCCTTCTAAAAAAGATGTAAAATGTCTTCACATGAGAAATATGTAGGGCATATGGCAATTTTCAATCAACATTAGGATTGTGTGAATTGGCTAAAATGGAGCTGACAGTATTAGAAGCTTAAACATAATAAAATATCCCAACTGACATCTCTTTTATTGGAATTGGAGGAATTTGAGTAAAAGTATTTGATTTCGTGCTTTATTTTTTGTGTTATTTAGTTTCAAACTATTTGACAGCCAATCATATTTTAAGAAGATATGTTTAATATATTAGATAACAATACTATAAATGCTTTAGCAAAAATTTATACATAAAAAGGAAAATTAAATTATTCTTATTGTGTACTTTAAACATAGTAACCTCAAAGAATATTTGCATGTGACGTTGTGTAAATTCAAAATAAATAAAACTTCCTAAAAGTCTGCAATTCAGATATTTAAGAAATGCAAACATGCCTTTTCTCCAATTAGTTAAAAATATTCTCAAATTATGATGTTTTATGAAGACACATTCTCTTGGATAAGTTATTTCATTTAGAGGAGAAAATGATGTTTGGTTTGACAGTTTGTAATTATTCTATAATTTACTTTATTATTTTTATTATGATTAGTATTTATATATTTTATATTTATTTAAATGTTATGTTTATTATTATATTGAGGTCTTTCAACAAATAATGAATAGTTACTAAGTTGTAGATACTCTACTGGGCATGTAGGCAAAAGACAAACAGGTCACTACCCTGACCTCAGGGAGATTTCAGTCCAGTAGCTAAAATAATTACTCATTTACTTAGAAAGTGAGTAAGTTGTGAACAAAGAATTAATGTTTGATAAGCCAGAACATAGGCAGGGAGTCCTAACCTATCTAGGAGTGACCATGGAGGCAAGATTCACAAACAGTAATGGTTTATAGGCAGAAGCCTGAGATAGGAATAGTAGAAATATACAAGGAGAAAAGGAAGAATCAGCCCATATAGAATGGAAACTTTGGAAGTGGAGGAAAAGAGGGAGTTCTAGAGGTGAGAACGAGGCAGGAATCAGGACATGGAAGCCTTAGGATGAGAAAATAAATATACATAATAACTTATTGGGAGAGGGCAACCACAGAATCCAGTTTTTTTGTTTGTTGTGTGTGTGTGTGTGTGTGTGTGTGTGTGTGTGTGTGTGTGTGTGTTTTGAGATGGAGTCTCACTCTGTCATCCAGGCTGGAGTGTAATGGTGCAATCTTGGCTAACTGCAACCTCCGCCTCCCGAGTTCAAGCGATTCTCCTGCCTCAGCCTCCTGAGTAGCTGGGACTACAGGTGCACGCCACCATACCTGGCTAATTTTTGTATTTTTAGTAGAGATGGTGTTTCACCATGTTGGTCAGGTTGGTCTTGAACTCCTGAGCTCATGATCTGCCTGCCTCAGTCTTCCAAAGTGCTGGAATTACAGGCATGAGCCATTGATATTGTACACAACACAAGTGCCTGGTAACACGAGAGGAGTTCCTGAAAGGGGAAACTGCTTGAATAAAGGCAGCACAATAGGAGATCTTCAGAAGTTAGCACATAAAGCGCACAGGAAATCTAGGGCAAGCTGGGGGAAGTTCTGGAGAGAGGTGAAAAGATTGTTTGCCACCTGATGGTGACAGACTTTGTATTCCACATGAAAGAATTTGAATGCAATCCCCATGACAATGGGAAGCCATGAATGATCAGATCTATTTTGGAGAGTCCACTCCATTAATTTAGGCTGGAGGTTGAGAGAAGAATTAGCAGGCAGTGGCAGTCACAATCAGAATGCTATGATGAGGGCTTGTCCTGGAACACTGGTAGTGGGGATAAACAGGTGAAAACCTATCTGAGAGCAATTTTAATATCCAGTTGCTAAAACTTAATAACAGCTTGTATTTTAATACAGAGTGAAATTGTTATGGCTTTGTTTTGTTCTATATTGTCTTCTGGGAGGTGGTGACCCTGGAAAAATAAGTGGTGTTGTTGTTTTTTGCTTTTTTTTTTGTTTTCAGTTAGCTGCTCTGTTCCCTTGAAGGGTCAATTTGGAGAGTTAGAGACAGTTGATTTGCACTTGATACATCATATATCAGCATTTAGGTGTTCACATATTAGGATTAGAATGTTGAAGAAGAATCATGGAAATGGGGGAAGCCAAACTGCTGACTCTATGGATAATTGACTTAGCTTATGCTACAGGCAAGTCAGCATGGAAGTTGCAACATGGACCATGATTAATAGGAAACAGTATTTGTTGGTGGGAGCTTCTGACATTATGAGCCCTGTGATCACAGACAGAAAAAAACAAACAAAAATTCCAAAATCCTATGCATTCCTCTCTGTCCAGCAATGGGCCCTACAATCAGCCATATCTTCTGATTCTAATCTATCCTATTTCCTGGCAATGTTTATTAGATTTGGGAACAAATCCAATAACTTATTGGAAGAGGGCAACCACAGAATCCAGTTTTACTTAAAAGTATATCAAGGACTTCATGACTAAAACACCAAAAGTAACGGCAACGAAAGCCAAAATAGGCAAATGGGATCTAATTAAACTTAAGAGCTTCTGCACAGCAAAAGAAACAATCATAAGAGTGAACTGGCAATGAACAGAATGGGAAAAAATTTTGCAATATACCCATCTGACAAAGGGCTAATATCCAGAATCTACAAAGAACTAAAACAGATTTACAATTAAAAAAACAAACCCATCCAAAAGTTGGTGAAGGATATGAGCAGACACTTCTCAAAAGAAGGCATATATGCGGCCAACAAACATATGAATAAATGCTCATCATCACTGGTCATTAGAGAAATGCAAATCAAAACCACATTGAGATACCATCTCATGCCAGTTAGAATGGCAATCATTAAAAAATCTGGAGACAACAGATGCTGGAGAAGATGTGGAGAAAAAGGAACACTTTTACACTGTTGGTGGGAGTGTAAACTAGTTCAACCATTGTGGAAGACAGTGTGGCAATTCCTCAAGGATCTAGAAATAGAAATTCCATTTGACCCAGCAATCCCATTACTGGCTATATAGTTAAAGGAGTATA